>JAJEJO010023448.1:0-12981 GCA_020662805.1 Glaucomys volans | reverse complement strand
AAGGTTCTAATTAATTGGGTTAGAGACGGGTGACAGCACAGGGCAGAAGCAGATGGAGCAGTGCTGGGCTGGGTCCCTGGCCTCCCCTCACCCTCAGATGAAAAGTCACGCTGGATTCTTGCTCTGCCTCTGCTCTTGAAGTCTTGGATCGTGCATCTTACTTTTTGGAAGAAGGAAAACTGGCACTGCACATTTCTATTGAAGGAACTTTCCAGCAGCAGGCTCTCCTGACTCTTCAGGTAAAATCAGCATCACACTGCTGTCCATACCTTCAGCTTCATGGGGTTGGGGTAGGTGGGTGAAGCAGCATTACCTACACCTTTGCATCCCTTAGCAACATCTTTGTCTAGAGCTTTCTGGTATTCTGGAAAGAGGTTCCCCTCCACTGCTCAAAGGCCTTCTTTCAGTTTAAGGAGAAATTTCAAGATTAAGATCACATAGATAGTAAGGGGCTGTGACAGAAGATGACATGTATATTTGGTCTCCAGCCCTTTCCTGATATCATTTCTGTTTATATGCATGAGCTGAGTGGTGGCTGGGGGCTCCTGCACAGCCTCAGGATGGGGGCAGGTTGCCGGGAGAAACAACCAAGTGACTTTGGAGTTGGAAATTTCAGCCTCCCTACCTCTGGGGATGGGAGGAGTGGGGCTGGAGGTGAAGTTCAGGTTGAACACCAGGCCAGACAGCTCTCTTCTCAGGGCCTTGGGAAAAGCAGAGCTGGAAGGAAAAGCCAGTCCCTGCAGGTAGGGGAGCTCACCCGAGGTCCTAGAGTCTTTCCCACTGCTTTCTCCTCCTCCTACACCCCCACCTCAATAAAACCAATAGTCACAATTGCTGCTTCACAATTCCTTTTTTTAGAAAAATCTGATTTGGAAAATACCCAACTATTATAGTAGAAATGACACAGCCCTTGGAATCAGATGACTCGGGGAACCCAGGATGTCAAGGCCATTGGATCTCTCCTCTTGGTCTCCTGCCTTGTGGGGGTGGTGGCTACCTGTATTTGAGGAGCAGGCTGAGGAAGTCAGCCAGGGTCTCATCAGAAGTGTGCATGCTTCTCTTTATCACCTGACTTCTCTCTATGGTGCCTGGTGCTCCCCCATGCCCCTGGGCTTATTGCCTGCAGAGAGTGGGTTTGTAGAGTAAGTGTCCAGTCTTTGGCTGGGACCAGGGGAAGTGTAGACCCCCAGCTGCAGAGAAATTGGTAAGGTTCTGGAGATTCAAATGCTTCTCACATGGCCCTTCAACCATCCTCTGGCCTTAACTCCCCTTTGCCTCCCATTTCCAGAGGATCCTGGAATTACTGCCTATTCCTGAACTGTGGGGTGTTCTCCAGTGTCAACTGGGGTTGCTTCTAGGTCTTCCCCAGTCACAATTTAGGATTTGACTTTATCAGGTTTGCAAGGAAGTTAGACCTTCTCCATCTGTCTTCTAGATTCTTAAATTACATTATTGTGGTAGCTTTTCTGTTTTCTTTACTATCTAGTTAATGAGGCTTTGGTTGAATGCCTCTGTGTTAAATTATACTGTGCGATATTTAACCAGAATTCAACACTAGATTTGAATGCCTTCTCTATTATGGCCCAGTCATGTGACTGAATCGCTTCAACTCTACAGGCCTCAGCTTGGGACACCTTAATGAGGAAGAATTGTATTAAGTTTCCATTTCTTTATTAATGAAGTTGGATACTTTTCCAGAAGTTTATTATTCATCTCTCTTTTCTTTGCTTATGATCATTGCCTACCTTTCTACTGCAGTGCTAGTCTTTAAAACTGTACTCATAAGCAATTTTATATGTCAAGAATATCTACGTATTAACTCTTGTGTTTATTGCAAATATTTCCCCCAATAGATTATTTGGCTTTGATTTTTCTGGTTGTGTCTATGGGGTTTTGTTCTGAATTCTTTTTGAGCCAAGGAAAAGTCTTTCCCAATTCTATTCTTGGAAATATTTACTCAAGTTTTCTTCTGTATTTATCCTATAATTTCATTTGTTACATTTAACCATGTAGTGTATGTCTGCTCTCAGATCCCCTCCTCAAGACGGAGGCCCTTATCATCCACACTGCTAGGAGTGTGGGCTGCAATAGTTTACAGGTAAACACTTTTCTGGAATTTTCCTTCAGCTGAAGAAAGCTGCCCAACCCTTGTTTATACCCCTCAGGGTGAACCCCAGGTGTTAGTCAGCTGACCAATGCCCTATAAAAACAACTTAGAGGATGTGTTAAGATTTACTTTTACTCATGGTTTCAGAAGTTTCTGTCCATGGTTGGCTGACTCCAACCAAGGCAGTAACTCATGGTGGAAGGGCATGGGAGAGGAAAGCTGCTCAGCGCCATATAGTGGAAGCAGAGAGGAAGGGGCCAGGGACCAGGTGTAGTCCCTGAGGGCACTCGCCCAGTTGACCTACCTCCTGCAGCCATGGCCTACCTGCCTGTAGTTTCTGCTTCCTCCCAGGAGTTCATTGGAATTATTAATCCATCACATGGATTAGTCTGCTAATGAGATTAGAGCCCTCATGAGCCAGTCACTTCCCCAAAGCCCCAACTCTAATCTTTGCTGTACTGGGGTCCAGATCTTCAACATGTGAGTTTTGAGGCATATTTCAGATGCAAACCATCACACCCCACATTCAATACCAGGTCAATTCCTGGGCATGAAGGTCTTTATCTCAATTTGGGACAACTTTGAAGGGCTGTTCCAGTGTGACAGCTCCCTAAGGAGTTGGTTGACCTATGCATCAGCAGCATGGCAGCTGCTGAACTCCTGCTTGGTGTGCTTCCCTCAACTGCCCAGAGCACCCAGCATGGAACCTCCTCTGCCAGACTCCTGCCCAGCTCTCCTGGCTAAGGCACATGGTTCAGTCCATTTGTAATTCACATTGACATACCATATATGGTGAAGACCTAGGTTATTTTTTTCCCAAACACTCAATAAATTCCCAAAACCATTTATGGAATTACCTTTTCCTTTCTTGACTGCTACCTTTGTTATATTCCAAATTTCTAAGTAAACTTAGAAACCATTTCTGGGCTCTGGAGTCTGTTATCCTAATATAATCTTCCTTTTTTTTTTTTGTATCTGTAATAAGATATCTTGTAAGAGTCGCTCAGGCTAAAGGACATGAAAGAGTTAAACGGTGGGGAAGAGTTAACTAAAAGAGGCCAGAAAATGGCCCAGAAGAGATAATGGGACCCCTGCCTGCTTCCTGTTGTAAATCTGTGATTCAGACTGATAAGGGGAACTGAGCTTGGGAGCTAACCTTGTGTAAACATCACCAGGTTGTTAGTAAAACCATAAATTGCTCAGCTAACCTTGTGTAAATATCGCCTAATTGCTAGTAAATTCATAAGTTGTGAATCCATAAGTTGTGAATCCATAAGTTGTGAATCCATAAGTTGTAAATCCATAAGTTGTTCACCCAGGGAAACTGCTCATTTGCTGATTGTTATAAAAAGCTTGCCGTGCTTTGGCTCGGGGCTCTCTGCCTCAGTCCTGCTGTTAGGACATGTAGGGAGCCCCAAGCATGCTTGGACAATAAACCCTGTGCGTGTTGCATGTCCTTCGCGGGCGGTAGGTGTCTCGACCCTAACAATCTTAATGAGTATTACTTGAAGACATGTTTTGATTTTTGGCAGCAAAGCTCTTCCTCATTAGAGTACTCTTTGAAAACATGTCTTTACTACTCATGCATGTTTATACTTCCAGATGAACTTTGGACTGATTTTCTACAGATCAATAGCAAATTTCACTATTTCAATATTGATTTGGATTTCATTCAGTCTATAAACTTATTTGGGAAACCTCTGTAATACTAACTATTCCCCTTGAAGTAGAAATGCCTTTCTCCTTTCATTCAAAATCTTCTATGCCCTTTAGTGAAATACCTGTAGTTTTCTTTATGTCTTTCTCATTTGATTAAATTTGAGCTTTCTTTGTGTTGCAATTAAAAATTAGTTTTCCTTATATTTTCTATATATTCACTGCTGGTGTACAGGAGAGATGTTAGTTTTTTAGTAACTTATTTTAGGGAGGTATACTTTACATTCAGATTTGAAACAAGGCAAAGGCTCTTGTTTCACTACTCCTATTCAACACCTTTCTAGAAGTCCTAGCTAGTGCAGTAGGACAAGAAAAGGAAATAAAAAGTGTACAGATGAGGAAGGAAGAAATACAACTATTTTCATTAGCAAATGACATGATTGTAAGTATAGAAAATCCCAAAGAACTGACAAATCCAAAGCACAATCCTGAAACTAAAAAGCATGGTTAATAAACCAAAGTCAAATGTTTTCCTATATGCCAGCAATATACAATTGGAATTTGAAATCACAACATCATTTACACTTTTATCCCTATCTCCAAAAAAGAAATAAAGAAAATACTTAGGTATAAGTCTAATAAAATATGCATAAGATTTATATAAGGATAATGAAAAAACTTATGATAAAAGAAATCAAAGAAGATTAAATAAGTGGACAGGAATTCCATGTTCATGGCTAAGAAGACTCGGTTGTTGTCAGTTATTCCCCGTTTAACCTATAGATTCAACAAAATCCCAATCAGTATCCTATAGCAAATTAGTTTGTATATAATGACAAATTGACTCTAAAATTTATAAAGAAAAGCAAAAGGACAATAGCCAGTACAATACTGAGGAAGAAGCAAATTGAAGGACTGGCACTACCCACCTTCAAGACTTATTATAAAGCTACAATAATCAAGACAATGTGCTACTGATAATAGACAAAGTAAACAATGGACCAGAATAGAGAGTACAGACACAGATCCATGAAAATAGTGTGAAATTATCTGTGACAAAGAAGCATTGAGGCAGGAATGTTTTTTCAACAAATGGTACTAGAACAAATAACCCTGACCCTAACCCTAACCCCAACTCACATACAAAAAAATGGATCAGACCTTATTATCTTTCTCAAAAATTAACTCAAAATGGGCATGGACTTAAATGTAAAAGGAAAATTACAAAACTTGAAGAAGATAACATAGAAGAAATACTAGATTACCTTTTTTCTGGTAATGAGATTTTAGAGTCAATGCCAAAAGCAGGATCTAAGAAAAAATAAACTGTACTTCATTAAGGTTAAAACATTAATGAAAACAAAAGACAAGAGAATTGGAGAAAATATTTGCACACATATGATAACAGACTTGTACCCATAATAAACAAATAACTTTTGAAACTCAGAAAACAAATAATCCACTTAAAAATAGGTAAAAGATCTGAACAGACACTTTAAAAATAAAGGCATACAGATGGCCAATAAGCATATGAAAACATTGTGGAGCTGCCAATGAAAACAATTAGATAGCTCTACACACTTATTATAATGGCTGAAGTCCAAAAAATTGATAATACCAAATACTGATGAGGAAGTAAAGAAACAGGAACTTTCATTCATTGCTGATAGTAATGCCAAATGGCACAGCCACTTTGGGGGGGGGGGGTTTAAAACTCCAGGTTAGATTTTAGTTAACTGGGTTGCAATCATCTGTGTAATACAAATTGAAGATGTTTGAAATGTTTTCTGTGATCTAGGCCATTTTATATACCATCTGAAATATTTGTTTAACTTTTTTTTTAAAAAAACCTTGTTTTAAAAAATAAAACCCCCTGTTTTGTAAATCAATAAAAATTTAAAAACAAAAATTTGACTTAATGCTTTACAGTTCCTCTTGGTTTTCTATATGATTTTTGGCAATTTTAATTTTTCCCCACAACTGTGAAGTTCAATGAAATTTTCACATTGAACCTAAAGCACAGCCTTGTTTAAAATGTTTTCATCTGTTACATGCTTTTCTTATACCAAATTTTACTGTTTCCCTTTGCAAATAGTCATCAAAACCCACTTACTTTATTATTACTATTTTCTTTTATTTTCTGATCCTAGCGATAGAACTCAGGGTACTTCACCCCTGAGCCACATCCCCAGCTCCTTTTATTCTGAGACAGGGTCTTGCTAAACTGCTGAGGCTGGCTTAGAACTTGCCATCCTCCTGCCTCAGCCTTCTGAGACGCTGGCATGCACCACTGCACCCTTCCACTTTATTATTTAAAAAAATCAACCCCTGTCTATATTTGTGGACTGTTTTTCCAATTTCTAATCATATTCCCTCCCTTTTATAATTTTCTTCTTCTATCCTTCTTTAATTTATTTTGATCTTTTATTTTCTTGGCTGAATTCATAGGTAATTTATCTTCATTCTTCCTTATTATATGATTAAAGGTTGTCTGAGTTGAGCCTTGTGGACTTTTTATTTTATTTTTTTCCATTTTGATTTTATTATCAATCCACTTTTCATCAACCTTTTCCTGTGTCTTGGTTATTTCTGTCAAATATTATATTTTAACCATCTTCCAGCAGTAAATTTTGACATGTGGTTTTGCGCTGCTGTTGCTGTCTATGCAATCTGTATTTGACCCTTTTTCACTTTCTCTATTATCTAATATGTACTTAGGGTAAGTTTGCTTCGATACTCAAGCAGTAGTGAGATTTTAGATTAAATTTTTATTTCTAACCCTAGTTTTTATTGACTAAGGAGGAAGTTTGGTTTTTTTGGAGTTTATTGATTTTTTTTGGTCTGGTATATAATAATTTTTTATGAATAAATATTTGGAAAGAAGGTGATATCACATGTAGGGCACAAAGTTTATGGACATCTATCAAATTAGCATTATTAAGCATATTTAAAACCCTTCAATTTTTGACTCCATGACTTACCAAAGATTGTTAATATGATACACTAAGTTTTTAGAACTGTTTCTTTCCATCTTTTCCTTGTATTTTAACAACTTTTGCTCTCTCTGTGTTTCTGGGCTATAATTTTACAATACATTCCACATTCAATGTGGATGCACCTTTGAAAAACAATGCCCTTTACTCTTGGTCTCATTCTTACCAATATTAACATTTGCCATTTTTCTTGTTTTGCCTTTTTGATTTAACTATCTATTTAAATATCTATTTCTTTTATTTTATCTCCTTTTTCTCTATCTTCGTATTTGTGTGTGCTCTGCATCATTTTGTTATAGGTGAATAGAGCACATGGGAATTTTTGGTTGTAGGTGAAAGTCTGTTATTAAATCAGGAACTTGACATTTATAGACATGGGCACTGTTACGTCTTATTTCTCTTATCTTGCTTTATGATTTCTACTACATGTTTTTGACACTTCTTTGTTTGTTTTACAAGTATATATTGCCATTATCCCACCATAATTACATTTCTCTAGATATACATGCCAGAAATGAAATTTGGAATCTTTTCTGTATCTTTCCACCAATCCCTTATAAAAAAGGAAATTCGCTTAGGTAGGCCTCTCTGTTTGTTTCTAAACAATTGTGCTTATTGAATCTATTCCAAGGAAATACCATCAAAAGCACAAATATCAATAGTTCATTATTCTACTAACTGGATTTTCTAGCTAGCCCTGGTGCCAGCGATACTATGAATTCCTTATGCCTGAGACATCATTTAAGTACTTAAGGACAAATCAGAAATTAGTACATTTAACTCTTTATTTAATTAGAGAAGAGATCTTGGTACAGTTTCTACTTCCCGATTTCTTATAGATTTAAAATAGTAAGTCAGGTCCCCATGGATAGCTCTAGATGGGTCCCAAGGAATGGGGAAGATGCACACCAACCACCCTCTCCAGGACCGTAGCCCAACAGCCCTGTTTTAACCTCCCCACCAGTCAGACAAGTCTTTGTCCTCTGACTGGGCCCCTGTCCATGGCTTTGTGCTGCCTACT
The DNA here is from genome assembly GCA_020662805.1 of Glaucomys volans. Classification (NCBI taxonomy): domain Eukaryota; kingdom Metazoa; phylum Chordata; class Mammalia; order Rodentia; family Sciuridae; genus Glaucomys; species Glaucomys volans. Next base: position 5,204 of record JAJEJO010023448.1, on the reverse strand, counting down.
CTCCTAGATCCACAGTGACCTCTTACATCCACATATTTTCAAAGTTCAGCTCCAATCTCACAACTTTTCCTGACAACTCATTTTTCTGAAGAGATAAAGAAGTGGGGTGGTTGCCAGTTCTCCTTAGTTGTCTTATAACTATTGATATAATGTCAAATGTCTCAATTTGGTGATGACGTCCCTCTGGCAGAAATCACTGGATTAAGGTTGGATAGATTCTCAAAACTCCCCTTAGTCTGAGGACCTGGAACCTGCGATCCAGGATCAGACCTGATTCTAACTTAATGCCATTCAGAAACCACTTCACTTCTTTGGACCTGCAGAATGAGGATAAGCTCTAAAGCCACTTCCAGAGTCAACATTTGCTGACCTAATGACAAGATGAATTGTCATTTCACCAAGAAGGAACTGGCTCACACCCCAGAGGGAGGAAGTGACTTGCTCAAGTTCATAGGGTCAATTAACGGACAAAATGTACTTGACATTCAATCTCCTGATCCCCAGCCTGCTGGGAATTCCTTCAGAAGGCTCTGTGACTCTTTCTGTGACTTTGCTAAGGACAGGTGTGCCATGAAAATACATGGATTGCCTTACTAAGGAACTAAATGCTCCAGAAAGATGCAGTTCACTCCAAACTTCTTTTTTTGTGTGTTTTTTCTTTCTTTTTTCATGCAAATATGTTGTTTTGATTGGTGCATTGTAAGTGTGTAGAATGGTGGGAACTTTGTTCCACATCCACACATGCACACGTTACAATCCAATTTGGTCAAACTCCAAATTTTGAATACAGCTTATCACTTATTTAAAGCAAAACTCCACAGTCACCTCTGCACGTCAGCTCCAGCTCCTCACCACACCATAGGAAACTCTCTTCCACCTCCATTAGAAAAGCATGGTTCTTAACTTGACAACCTTCAGCCAAGCTCTGCTGGCCCCTGTATGTTCTTGATTCTCCATTTGCTCCTATCTTACCAGTCCCTGTGTGTCATTTTGCTTACTACACAACACCACAGCTCTATGGATTCAGATGATGACAACTACGAATGCAAAATGCTCCTTGTATCTGAAAAGTAAAAAAAAAGAAAAAAAGAAAAAAAGAAAAATATGTGCAAGGAATGATTTGGGGACAAACACCCATAGAAGGAAGGGAAGGAAAGGGGAAGATGCAAGAGTGAGCAGAGGGGAGTCACCTGAGTTAGGGGCCCAACAGCAGCTCATCAAGCCCAAAGGTCATGTGGCCCTTCCAAATTGCCCCACTTTAAGGCAAAGTGCTGGACCTTTATGCTCGGCAGTGACCACTCCTTGGATGCAATCTGTCCCTGGAAGGAGGGGAGGCAGTCCCCAAATTTGGGGCTCCCTCTCACCCATACTGCAGTAGCTAGGTGGGTAAATTCCTCAGTCCTGGAGGGGAATCTGGGCACCTCACAGGGTCCACTCCACATTTTGGAGTTTATGAAGCCCTCAGATTCCATTGGAAGTGGTGGGCATGAGTCAGGGAAATGAAGTCTTACTTGTTTGTTAAGTGATGTTGGAGCCATTGATTACAACTATGGGGAAAGCACATGGATCAGACAGTTATCTCATTGCACCCTAGGTTAATTTCAGATAGATTAAGGTTTGAAAGAAAAAGGAAACAATATACCTAATACTTCTCAGCTTCAAGAAGAGGGAATTACAAGTAAACTTAGATGATGCCAATAATATGATTAATAGATTTGCTTAGAGAAGAAAAATTTTACATTAAAAATTTCACATAAAATTGAAAGACAAACAACCAAAGTGAGAACATGTTTGGGATAAACACAATGAAAATATTAATGTCTATTAATTTATATTTGATTGATTCTTTATGTTATCCTATGCTTGCCTCTCCTTTTCCTTGATTTTATTCTACCTTCTGCATTTGAGAGAAAACATTCGACCTTTGAGTTTCTGAGTTTGGCTTTTTCCACTTAGCATGATATTCTCCATTACTGTCCATTTACTGGCAAATAGCATAATTTAATTCTTTTTAAAAAAGTGATTGTGCAGATTAAAAAGTAGAAACCCAACCCTTACACCAAAATTACAATGAACTCCCCCTTCACACTCACTAGAACGGTGATTATAAAACAAAGAAACAATACCAGGAAACAAAAAGTGTTTTCGAGTTTGGGGAGAAATTGGATCACTCATACATAGTGGATGGGAATTTAAAATGGTTCAGCTGCTGTGGAAAACACCATGGCAAGTCCTCAAAAAATTAACTAGGTAATTCCCAGATGATCCAGCAATTCCACTCTTGTCGATATAACCAAAAACATTAAAAGCGAGGACTTGAACGGGTATTTGTCCATCAACATTCACAGCAGCATTATTGATTGTAGCCAAAGGGGAAGGGACTGTTCTGAGTTTGAGAGGCAAAACCTCATACACAGGGCATTTTAACCTTTTTTTGGTTGTTGTTTAATCAGTCTCTCAAGGTGTGGTCCTATAGTGTGTTTCCTCTGGAGACCAGTTTTCATTCACCCAGGTGTTAATCAGGTCAGGTTTGATGCAGAAAATTGTGAGACATCTCCTTTGTCCACCTGTGACCAGGTCATTTCCCAGGCCTGGCAGCAGAAGAAAATGAGGCATTTTTCAGAATCTAGCTCCCAGAGGCTCCAGCAGTTTCCACTCCTCCTTTTTGAGGATGAGGTTCCCCTCTGAACAACATGAAAATCCCAATAATTTCAGTGTGCAGGCCAGTGGTGAGCCTGGCACAGTGTGAGAACGAGGCTCCCATCTGAGTAAGAGAAAGCAGGACTCAGGCACCCTGGCCAGAGGAAACTCTACTTTCTTCTATAGGGACCTCTCCCTGTGAGGTTCTGAGGACCAGCAAATCTGTCTCTCACCACGTGGTTCTGCCAAATCTATTGCTGGCATCATTGGCAGAAGGAACCAGGGTCTTTTTTTTTTTCTTTTTTTGACGTAATGCCCATGACCCGGAGAGTGCAGACTTAACAGGCATGACTAACTCTCCTGCCACAATAACCTCCCATATTCGATAACCCATGGGAACAAAAGGACCTTGATGGGGTACACTTCTCTACTGTCTGGGCCAAAGGAATCTCCAGACTGTAAGGGGGATATCTAGTGGTCCTTAGATGCTTAACACCCTTTTCCTGGAGGAGTTTAAGGAGGGGGTGAATTGAAAATGCTTCTTTTGCAGCCAGAGAAACTCATGGAGCACAGACACAGCAATGGGGAGAAGCCCTACAGGCTTGTAAAGGCCTAATACATGGGCAAAGGGAACTCAGCACTTCTTTAGGAGCCACTGCTGTAAAATGTCCCTCTCTCCAGGGCTACAGTCTCATCAGCAAGGGGAGGGTGTGCGCAGGAGGAATGAGTGCCAGGAAGTGCAGCAGGGCTCATCCAGAGGTGTGTGTCCCTGGGGCTTTCCCAGAGCACCTGTTAATTGAGCAGTGACCAGAGAATATGCCTAAGGGCAGTCAGGAAAGCAGGGGGACCTTTGGGGTTCACCAGGGCATGGCCCCATCCAGAATCTCCCATTATTCCACCCTTTGTCCATCTCCATGCATCAAAGACAGACCAGCTTTAGAGACCTGTGTACTCCATGCTCCAAACCTGGATAGGACAGTGAGAGAGGGTTTTGGCAAAAGCCACCTTCCCTGACCTGCAGGACAGGTGATTAGGAGCCACCTACACTGTCAATTCAGTCACCTGAGACTTGGAGAAGGGCAGCTTGCCCTGACTGCATTTAATTAGCAAACGGGTGCCCATTATTATTCTCCAGAAAGAAAGATGCACCTCAGAGAGATGTGGGGACTGGAGAATCCAACCCTGGTGAAGATACCTGCACAGTTCCCATCTAAAACCTGTCTTGAAAATTGGGATCTGGTTCCATAACAGAGGAAGACAGAGACAGCAAGAGCGAGAGGGAAAGAAAGAGAGAGAGAGAGCGTGCTCTGGAGAAGAGGGGGCCCAGAGCTGGTGATCAAGGGAGAGGGGTATCCTGCACCTCTGATCCATTTCAGGGTTCCTTTTTTCCCTGGTCTCCCACTTCCCATCTCGCCTATGGGGCCAAAAGGAGGGAAGGGAAGCTGCCCAGGTACCTCTCCCTATTTTCCATATCTGCCAGAAAGGCAGGATTGGAGACACCCAGGGGTACTCATTAACACCTCCTTGCTGCAGGAACAATTCCCTGGAGGCAGGTAATCTGGGCAACAGGTTGGAGGAGGGAGAAGTGTTTGGAGGTATTAGCATTTTATTTCCTTTTGAATCAGCTGCCATCCCAACCCAATCATTTATTATCTGCACTGACTGTCCTTTTGACCCAGTCTCAATGCCACCCAGTCTGGTCTATTTTTAATTGATTAAATTTACTTGGCCAGGCATGGTGGTGCCTCCCTGCAACCGCAGCAGCTGGGGAGGCTGAGACAGGAGGATCGCAAGTTCAAAGCCAGTCTCAGCAACTTAGTCTCAAAATAAAAAGAGAAGGGGATGTAGCTTAGTACCCCCGGATTTAATCCCCAGTCCAAGACGGGAGGGGCACTACATATGGGCTTGGACATCTGTGCTGTTCCCGCACCTCACCACAGACTTCTCAGTCAGTGGCAGCAGGTCTAGAGTGAAACTGATGTCCCCTGGATCACAGGCCCTGTGATCACTGTGAAAGAAACTACAGGTATTTGGCCATTTTCAGCTCCAATTGGGATAGGACACTGGTTTCTCCCCCTCATCAAGACCTAAGGTGGGAAGAATCTGCCAAACACAGAGGGTTTCAGGTGCTCTGTGGCCAGTACAATGACACATGTCAGTGTAAGAGAGACCCAGTTACTTTCTCATAATATGCAGCTCAGGGGGAGGCACTTGAGGGATAGGACAGGGACTCAACAAGTCCCTGTTACAAGTCATGTCTGGGTAGCATGATTTTTTGCCTAAAGGGTCCCAGGTGGCACCCCAGCCAGCAGGTCTAGCTTCAAGATAGACAGAAGGGGGAACAGCTCTGCCAGATGTGTCCTCTTCTCTTCAGTTGAAGGCGCAAAAGCTTTTCCAGAAAACCTCAATAGAAATCTGCATCTCCTTAAATGGAATTGTGTCACAAAGCCCACCCATGAAATGAGGCAAACTGGGAAGTTATTTAGTTGGGTAGATTGCTACCTTCTTTCCCTAACTGTAACTCTCTTACAGCAAAAAGGAAGAGGTGGAAATAGGATAAGCAA
>JAJEJO010023420.1:0-18253 GCA_020662805.1 Glaucomys volans | reverse complement strand
CTGGTTGCTGAATACTCTTTTCAGGATGGCTTCCAATTACATCTGAGTCCTATTCAACTTTTGTACATTGACTTGATTGAACAGAGGAGGAAAAGATCAGAAGCTGGAGGGTTGACACAATCTATATAGGCTTCTTAAGGAAGATGACTGCAGGATGTGCAGGCCTGACTAGGTGAGGTGCTCTGGAGGAAAACCAACCAAAGCAGAGATCTATAATTTCTATCGAATTCTGTAGAAAGCTTTGGAGAACAACCCAGCCAGAAACCTTTGTTGCAGGTCAAATCCCAGGTAGTCATGAGGAGACAAGGCTTCATTCCTGTCCCTTTCAGAACAAAGAGATTTATAGCTCCTCAATGAGCATACAATTATCAGAGAGAACCATGGAGGTGTGTGGCATCAAGAGTTGTTGGTCATTGTAGGAAATATTACATCCTCTGATCTTTGGGACCAAAGAATGTTGAGGAATCTTACAATCCTGACCACAGAGCACTTAATATTGCAAGCAGCTCACAACTGTCTCTTTCTTTTCATTCCTGCTGGCATTTCCCTTTTTGATGTTCTAACCAGCTGGGTCAAATGCATACCCCAATGAAGGGACTTAACCGTGCTTTTCCTAAATAGGGAATGTCTCAGAAACTTGGCGAGGAACAGTGTGTAAATGTGTATAGGGAATGGGAAAAGGTGATGGCTCACAGGATCTGTGAATCCATGAATAATATTAGCTCAAAAAATCATTTGCATTCATTTCCAATATTCCAGTAGTTATGTTTATAGGAATTTTTCTCAACATTGTTTGCAGTGACAATATTTGGACAAAGTTCCATCCTGTGAACTGTGAAGACTTCATATCTCTGCAAAATGCTGATATCCATGGCTTGGATTGCACTCAAGAAATGTCTAACTTTTTTCCCTGTGCTTTTGATGCATGAAAGCAAGATAGAGTAGAGCTACAGTTTGCAGAGTGAAAAGGGTTTTCATGTAGGAATTTGGATTGGAATGGCATGTAAATCTCTGTCTCCTGTAGCAGAATGCATGTTCTTTTTCCTTCTAGGGTTTGTTGCTGGGTCTTGGGCAACTTGAGTTCCCAAGAAGGGCGGTCATTGTAATCCTTGCTGCACTGCACCTAATGCCCATAGACAAAGAAGGGCCATATGACAGTCCAATGGCATCTCGGTTGCCATGTCAACTGCAATTTCTTCAGGTTGTGGCTCCTATGGCTTAACTTTCTAAGGAAGTTGTGCTGGTAAGTGGGAAGAGGAAGCAGGTGAGTCAAAGTGATTTTTGTTGGACACAAATGTGATCCTAATGTCTGAACATATAAGAGGAGGAATCAGGGTGTCTAGAGGTTGTGTTCCCTTGTGCTTTGAGACATTGGACTTCATCCAAGATAAATTATCCTGTTGAAACATGACCAGTTTTCATACTGTCTATGTCCACCAGGGGGCGATGCCCTCACTGCCACGCAGCAGGCATTATGATTTCCTGGGTATGGGGAACACCTGCAGGCAAATGGTCCCACAGGTCTAGAAGATCAGAAGGAGGTGCCGAAGTGCCAGAGGACCAGTGGGTGTCCAAGTAAATCACAGGACAGAGGGTCATGACCCTACCTTGACAATCTTGCCTCTCTGGACTCACTCAGTACTTTGAAGTATCAGGAATCAGTTCTACAGAATACACAACCACTCACAATGATGGCCAATGACATTTCAGTGAAGTGGATTGTCTTGCTGGATTAGGTGAAGTTTGAACTGGGAAAGAAAAGACCAAGTATGGTGTGATGCTACACCTTTCTACAAATGCACCTACAAAAGACAGCTGGAACCTGGGATTTAGGACTTCTAAGTACCACTAAGGAGTGGCAGAAGTCCCCAATAGTTTGAGGAGGGTGTGTATCACTTAACATTAAGGAGGGAGGCTGTCAAGTTGCTGGCAATTCTGGAGAGACATCCATGCTCATTTGAACGACCAGGCCACACCATGTCTGTGTTTGTCTTACAATTAAGGTGCACACAGGGATTGTTTTGATATGAGATTCCAGGGACCCTTCAACTCACCCTTTGATACAGGAACACTTTCAAAATGTGTCCTCACTGAAAGTGTAGTTTTCTTTTTTTTTTTTTTGAATGGTAGAGAAACTGGAATTTGAGTATTCAAACATGGATGAGTAAAGGATATTTCTTCTGCACCAAATGCAGATGGGTGTTGGAGAGAAAATCAACTTTTGAGAAGGTTCTCTACAAGAGATTGCACTTGTGGGTGGTTTCCCCAAACATTTCAGGTACTTTCTTCAGCTGCAACGTACTATGAAAATACAACAAATATAGGGTCCAGATCGTTCTGTAATCAAGGATAGTTACTGAACTCAAGTGCAATGGGTGAGAATATAATGGCCCTCCCCCAATGCTGACTCTAACCTGAAGCTAATAAGGAATAGCTCATTAAGATTTAGCTATGCTGATTTAGTTATGCTGATATGTGACCTGATAGTGAAGGCCTTCTTCACCACAGCATGCACACCCAGGCCTTCCAATTTACACAAGAACAAATTTGAATATGAACTACTCAATGATGTCTGGAAATAAATTGTGCTGCACAACATTGCAAATCTAAACAAAACCATCTCTGTTAAAATGCAGCAAATTAGACACAAACCGAGGAAATCTTATCTTGAAAAACAGAAAATGTTGAAATTATGAAAGGTGTGATAGGATTTAAGGTGCAGGAAAAGGAGATCTTTCAGCATTTCAATATTGTGTCCTTATTTGTAGGAATAAAAGGCATCCACACCATTCCTGCCATGTAACTAATGTCCCTGATTATATTTAAACAATAGGAATTTTTATATAGGCTTCCTTGGGTCATCCCTGCACTAACATCAAAATCAAATCATTTTCATTTTCTTTTTAAAAATCAGGACAGACCTTCTTTCACCCTTCCCTATACAGCACCTCCTTAGACATCCATGAACATGAAAAAGTGTCTGGCAACTTCTGTGAAGGGATATTAAAAGAGGGTGTCCTTGTGAGTGGTCTCCCCAAACATTCCACAACCTCTCTTCACTTGCAAGGTGCTATATACTACCACAAGAAGTAGTGCCCAGATTGTTCTGTAAGCAAGGATAGTTACTGATCACAAGTACAATTTCTGAAGACCTAAATGCACTCTCCCATGGCATACTCTACCCTGATGCTTGCAATGCATATGTCATTAAGCAAATACAGATTTTTCTTTCTTGATATATGACCTGGGAGGAAAGGCCTTTGGTCACCACAAGTACACCCAAGCCTTTCAATTTTTTCAAGTACAAATTAGACATGCACCACTGAATGATGCCTCTGGAAATAAAGAGTGCAGCAACACATGGCAAATCTAAATGAAAACATCCCTCTTAAGATGTAACAGAGATGACACAATAGGTCTACAACCTAATTGATAAATAGAGAAAGCAATGTAAGCATGAAAGTTGTGATACGATTTAGGGTGCAGGATAAAGAGATCCTACAGCCTTTTGAAATTCCGAGCCCTTCTGTGAAGGAAGTACAGGCATCCACACCAATCATGCCACGTAACTAATGTCCCTGATTTCAATTCTTCAATAGGATTTTTTTCAACAGGCTTTCTTGGGTCATCCCTGCACTAACTTCCAAATCATAACATTCTCATTTCCTTGATGAAAATCAGAATATACCACCCTTCACCCATTCCAACACAGCCTCTCCTCAGACATTCCTCAACTTTAACAAAAGTTTAAGCAAATATTTCATTAGTAATCAAACTGGATCACGAGTTATATAGGGAAACCAAGATTTTCATAGTCCCTGTGACTGCTGAATATTATCAGTGGAAGTTAACTCATGTACTCAGTGCCAATTCATAAAAGTCTTTAATAAGTGATGTCTATAAATATGCAAAGCACAACAAACTGAATACACCCAGGGCCAGGTGCAGCCATGTTTTGTTACATCTTTCGGTTTTCAACTTGGTATTGTGTTCCACAGACCTGACTATGCTATATGCTTTGAAGAAGAAACACCCCAATGTAGACCCAAATAATTTCTATCATGTTCCATAGATTGATTTTGAGATAAATCCAGCCAGCATCCCTTTTTGCATGCTCAATCCCAATGGCTAGGGAGCAATGAGGAGAGATTTATCCCTGTCCCTTTAAAGAACAAAAGTATTGTAGCAGCTCATGAGCAGATATTATCTGAGAGAAGCATGGAGGCATGTGGCAGTTGGTGAAATAGGTACTTATAGGAAATATTTTATCATGTGATGTTTGGGACCACAGGAAATTGAGGGAATATTTCACACCTGAACTCCAAAACCTTTCAATTCCAAACTACTCACTCCTGTCTCATTGTTTTAATTTCTCACCAGCTGTTCCAGGAGGAAAATCTAAACCGTGGGGCCAAATGCATATCCCAATTGCGGGTTGGGTCTTGCTTTTCATCTCATTTATTTCGTTGCTTGGAAATGTTGGATTTCCTGGGCAAAGTCTTCTCCTCTGAATAAGGGAATATCTCAGCAACATCATGAAGCACAGTCTGTAAATACACATAGGGAATCAGAATAGGTGATGGATCACAGGATCTAAGAATCCATGAATAATATTTGCTCATAGGTAAGTTTTAGTTTTCCCACCTCCAGTATTCATTTGCACAGAAATTCCTCTCAATCTTTTTGCAGTGAGATTATTTGCAAAAATTCATGTCCACTGAATTGTCCGTCCTTCATTTCTCAAATAAATGTTGCTATCCTGGTTTTGATCCCACTCAAGTAATGCCTAACTTGGAGGAGATCCAAGATGACAGACTAGAGTAAGGCTGCATTCCTTGTTGCTCTGTATCTCAGGATTCAAGAAGGGGAGCTCAGGCCTTCCACCCCATCAGGTGCAGCATCTTTGGCAGAGAACACTGGCCTTCCCTCCTCAGAGTTCCAGTTCCAGGCACAGATCTGCTTGTGAGTCCCCAGAGCCAAGTTCAGTCTGTCCATGCCATCAGGTACAGCATCTCCTGCAGAGAGCCCTGGCCTGCACCCTCAGAGCTCTGGCTCAGGGAGGAGGTTTGCCGGCGAGTCCCCAGTACAGAGCTCAGCCTTCCATGCCATAGGGTGAAGAGTCTCCCACAGAGAGCACTGCCCCCCGTCCTGTGTCCCCAGCATGGAGCTCAGGTCTTCTATGCCATTGGGTGTAGCGTGTCCTTCAGAGAGCACCAGCCTGCCGCATTAGAGCTCTGGTTCTGGCCACAGGTCTGCCAGTGAATCCCCAGTGCAGAGCTCAGGTCTTCCATGTCATCAGGTGCTGCATCTCCTGCAGAGAGCACAGGCCTTTCCCACCTGAGTCCCCAGTGAAGAGCAAAGGCCTTCCCCCTGGGAGCTCCTGCTCTGGGCACAGGTTTTCTGGTGAGTCCCCAGTGTGGAACTCAGGCCTTTTAAGCCATCAGGTGAGGCATCTTGCAGAGAACAATGGCCTGCCCCCTTGGAGTTCCAGCTCTGGGAACAGGATCGCCTGTGAATTTCCAGTGCAGAATTCAGACCATCCATGACAAAGGGTTCAGAGTCTCTGGCAGAGAGCACTGGCTAGCCACCACTTTAGACCCCAACATGGAGCACAGGCCTGTCCCCTGGGAGCTCCAACTATGGGCACAGATTTGGTGGTGAGTCCACAGCGCAGAGCTCAGGCCTTCCATGCCATAGGTTGCAGAGTCCCTCACAGAGAGCACTGGCCTGTCCCCTCAGAGTTCCTGATCAGGGCCTGCCCCCACATGAGTCCTCAGCATGGCATTCAGAACTTCCATGTCATAGGGTGCAGTGTCTCACACAGAAAGCATCAGCCTGCCCCTTGGAGCTCCAGATCTAGCCACAGGTCTTCCAGTGAGTCCCCAGCATGAAATTCAGGCCTTCCACGCCATCAGGTGCACCATCTCCTGCAGAGAGCACAAGTCTGCCCTCGACTGAGTTGCCACCAAGGAGTACAGGCCTACTCCCTTGGAGCTCTAGCTTAGGACACAGATCTGCTGGTGAATACCCTTTGGGGAGTTCAGACCTTCCACCCACAAAATCTGGTACAGTGTCTCCAGCAGAGAGCACTGGGACTGCTGTGCCATCAGGTGTGAGGCTTGAATTCCCAGCAGAGAAGAAATTACCTGCTGTCACTTGAGTGCCCAGGGTGGAGCTCAGGCCTGCCTGGGCCATCAAGCCCAGTGTATCCAGCACTGTGTCCCCCTACACTACCCTACCTCCATCTAGTGCCCAGGCCCACACCCTGGCCTGGAGGCTAACCCTGTGCTGTGACTGACCATCTATCAACACAAGGTTGCCTCTGTCCAGAAGAATTGATTATTCCCAACCTGGATTTAGTGGGACAGCATCCTTCTTTGGTTACCACTTGATCAAGTTCCTCTCAGGCATCAGGCCATTGAAAAATAAGAGGTTTGAACTGTACATTAAAATTTTATTGCAGAACATTTTAAAGCTTTTCATATAATTACAATTATTCCAAATGTACCCACTATATCCTTACCTTTTTCTTTTATTAATATTCTTATCACTCTATCTTCCTCTTATACATCTTTTTCCTTGGAGGATCTCTTCTTTCTCATGCTAAAAGCCTATTTCTTTTAATTCCACTTCCACTATTCCTATGACAGAGCATACCTACAGATTCACTTCTTTGCTCATTAATGTTATGCCCTATACATCTCCTCATCCTCTCTGTCCAAAATTAGAAATTGCAGTCCTTATTGTTAACTTATTGTTTGTACTGTAGACAATAATTTTACCTTATCTCTGTTTATTAAGGCAAAACTGTTAATACACTAATAGGGACTATTTAGACTAACAATGCATTTTTCTTAAATGGTGTGCTGCTAATATTGATCTCTCACCTCAAGGGGAGGTATTAGAAATGGGCAGGAACTCTTTAAGTCTTTAAAGGGGGAAATGCAATACCTAGGATTCGCATTACTAGAGGGGAAGATACACTAGCAACATAAGAAAACAAGGGAAGAAAATATCCCAAACAAACCCAGATACTATACCAAAAGGAACCAATGACAGCATGCAGAAGCACTTTCAGAAAGGGAATTCAGAATGTACATAATTAAAATGATCTGAGAAGCGAATAAAGAGTGAAGAGAGTAAATGCAGGCAATGCTAAAAGAGCAACTGCAGGAAGCAAATATCATTCCATTAAAGAGATAGAGATTCTGAAAAAAGTGCAAATCCTTGAAATGAAGGATATAATAAAACAAATTAAAAACTCAATAGAAAGCTTAACCAACAGGCTTGATCACTTGGAAGATAGAACCTCAGACAATGAAGTCAAAGTATTTAATCTTGAAAACAAAATTAGCCAAGAAGAGAGGATGGTAAGGAATCATAAACAGAGCCTCCAAGAATTATAGGACATCATGAAAAGACCAAAGTTAACAATTATTGGGATTGAGGAAGGCACAGAGTTACAAATAAAAGGAAGGAATAATGTGTTCAATAAAATAATATCAGAAAATTTTCCAAACCTGATGAGTGAAATGGAAAAACAAATTCAAGAGCCTTATAGGATGCCAAATTCACAAAATCACAACAGATCCACACCAAGGTACATTATAATGAAAATACCTAATATACAAAACAAATATAGAACTTTTAAGGCTGCAAGAGAAAAGAATCAGATTACATATAGGGGGATACCAATATGAATATCAGCAGACTCCTCTGTCCAGACCCAAAAAGCAAGAAGGGTCTGGAACAATGTATTTCACGCACTGAAAGAAAATGGATGCCAACCAAGAATATTATACTCAGCAAAAATAATTACCTTCAGATTTGAAGATGAAATAACATCCTTCCATGAAAAACACAAGCTAAAAAAAATTCACAAATACAAATCCTGCCCTACAAAAATTCTTGCAAGATATTTCAAAAGGAAGGAATGAAAAACAAGGAGGTAAATCAGCAACAGGAGGAACTACCCTAAAGGAACAGTCAATTAAAGAAGAAACCAAGTTAGGTGAAAAGCCCAAAATAACTCAAAATGACTGGGAATACAAGTCATATCTCAATAATAAACCTGAATGTTACCAGCCTAAACTCAGCAAAGGACATAGACTGAAAGTGTGGATTAAAAGGAAAGACCCAACAATATGTTTTCTTCAAGAGACTCATCTAGAGAAAAACATGCTCACAGACCAAAGGTGAAAGGTTGGAAAAAAATATACCAAGGCACATGGACTCAGTAAAACAACAGAGGTTTCTACACTCATTTCAGATAAAGCATACTTCAAGCTAAAGTTAGTCAGAAGGTATAAAGAAGGACATTTCATACTGCTTAAAGGAAGCATAAATCAGCAAGATACAGCAATTCTAAATATTTATGCCACAAACAATGTCTCATCCATGTATGTTAATCAGATGTTTTTTAATTCCAAGAATGAAATAGACAAGAATACATTAATACTGGGAATATATTAATACTGATTTTAACACACCTCTCTCACCATTAGACAGATGTTCAAAGGAAAAATTGAAAATAGGAACCAGAGAACTCAATAACACAATCACTAAATTAGACTTAATAGACATATATAGAGTATTCCATCCATCAATAAGTGAATACACTTTTAATCTCAGCAGCTCATGGATTCTTCTCTAAAATAGATCATATGTTATACCATAAAGCTACCCTTAGCAAATATAAAAAGAGAGAGTGGCTACCTTGTATTTTATCAGATCATAATGGATTGAAATTAGAAATTAATGACAAAATAAAAACAAACTTCTCCAACAACTGGAGATTTAATATTATTTTATTGAATGATGTATGGATAACAGAAGACTTTAGGGGAGGAAAAATTCTTAGAGGTCAACGAGAACAAAGATACAACATGTCAACTTTCTGGGATATTATGAAAGCAGTGTTAAGAGGAAAATTCATTGCATGGTGTGCATTCAATAAAAGAATGAAAAGTGAAAACAATACATGACCTCACATTACAGTTCAAACCCCTAATAAAAGAGGAGCAGCTCATCACCAAAAATAGTAGAAGAGGGAAAATAACTAAAATCCAAGTGAAAATAAATGAAAATGAAACAAAAAAAATTTAAAAATTGTCAAACAAAAAGTTGGTTCTTTGCAAAAATAAACAAAATTGATAAGCCCTTAGCCTCTTCATACTAATGAAGAGGAGAGTGAAAACTCAAATTACTAAAATTCGTGATGGAAGTGGAAATATCAAAACAGGCACTTTTGAAATACAAAACAATTATATTTTGAAAATTTATATGCCAACAAAATAGAAAATCTCAAAGACATCAACAGGTTCCTAGAGACTTGCAAGCCACCCAAACTAAATCTGGTGGGAAAACAATTTAAATAGAAAAATTTCAAGCCATGAAATGGAAGTCATCAAAAGCCTACCAACAAAGAATATTCCAGGACCAGATGGACTCCCAGCTAAATTCTACAAGACATTCAAAGAAGAGTTCATTTCAATTCTGCTCAAAATATTCCATGAAATAGAGGAGGAGGGAACCATTCCAAACTCATTCTATGAAGCTAATATCACCTTCATATCAAAACCACATCAAGTCACATCAAGGAAAGAATATTTCAGTCCAATGTCCCTAATGAACATAGATGCAAAAGTTCTTAACAAAATTTTAGCGAATCACATACAAAAGCATATTAAAAACATAGTGCACCATGATCAAGTGGGTTTCATCCCAGGGATGCAAGGATGGTTCAACATCTGGAAATCAACAAATGTAATTCACCACATCAACAGACTTAAAATTAAAAACCACGTGATTATTTCAATAGATGCAGAAAAAGCATTTGATAAAATATAGCATCCCTTCATGCTCAAAACAATGGAAAAAATAGGGATAGTAGGAACATTCCTTAACATTGTAAAAATTGTCTATGCTATGCCTACAGCCATCATCATTCTAACGGGAGAATAACTAAAAGAATTACCCCTGAAAACTTGAAAAAGACAGGGATGGTTTCTTTCATTTCTATTCGACATCATCCTTGAAACTCTACCCAGAGCAATTAGACAGAGTAAAGAAATTAAAGAGATATGAATTGGAAAAGAAGAACTCAAACCATCCTTTTTTTCTGATTAAATGCTTAATATTTAGAAAAGCTAATAAATTCCACAAGAAAAATTCTGGAACTCATAAATGAATTCAGTAAAATAGCAGTACATAAAATTAATGCTGAAAATCTGAAGCATTACTATTCATGAGTGATGAATCCTCTGAAAGAGAAATTAGGAAGCCTGTGCCTTTCACAGTAGCCTCTAAAACAATAGAATACTTGGGAATCAATCTAACAAGAGAGGGGAAAGACCACTACAATGAAAACTTCAAAACACTAAAGAAAATTTAAAGAAAATCTTATATGGAAAGATCTCCCATGTTCTTGAACAGACAGAGTTAATATTGTCAACATGGCCATAATAACAAGAGCACTATACAAATTCAATGCAATTCCAATTAAAATACCAATGGTGGACCTCGTAGAAATAGAGCAAGCAATCTTGAAAATCATTTGGAGAACAAGAGACCCAAAATGGCTAAAGCAATTATTGGCAAGAAGAGCAAAGAAGGGGCTATCATGTTACTAGTATTTCACCTGAACTACAGAGCAATAGTAACAAAAATAGCATGGTATTGGCATCAAAATAGCAGGTAGATCAGTGGTACACAGTAGAGGACACACAGAGAAACCCACATAGATAAAGCTATCTCATAATAGACAAAATGGTCAAAAGCATACAATGGAGAAAAGATAGTCTCTTCAACAAATGATGCTGGGAACACTGGAAATTCTCATGCAACAAAATAAAAATAAACCCCTATCTCTCACCCGGCAAAAAACTCAACCCAAAATGGATCAAGGACCTAGGAATTAGACCATAGACCCTGTGCCCAGTAGAAGAGAAAGTAGGGCCAAATTTAATCACGTGGGCATAGGACCATATTTCCTAAACATGACACTCAAAGCACAAGAGATAAAAGCACGAATAAATGATTGGGATAGAGTCAAACTAAAAAGCTTTTTCTCAGCAAAGGAAGCAATCAGCAATGTGAAGAGAGAGCCTTCAGAGTGGGAGAAAATCTTTGCCACACACACTTCAGATAGAGCACTAATCTCCAGAATCTACCAAGTACTCAAAAATCTTTACACCAAGAACACCAATAACCCAATCAATAAATGGGCCAAGGAAATGAACAGCCACTTTACACAGGAAGATCTACAAGCAATCAACAGATTTATGAAAAAAATGTACAACATCATTCGTGATAAGAGAAATGCAAATCAAAACCACCTTAAGATTTCATCTTACCCCAATTAGAATGTCTTTTATTAAGAACACAGGCAACAACAGGAGTTGGCGAGGATATGAGGAAAAGGGTACACTCATACATTGCTGGTGGGAGTGCAAGTTGGTGCAGCCACTCTGGAAAGCAGTGTGGAGATTCCTTAGAAAACTTGGAATGGATCCACCATTTGACCCTGCTATCCCACTCCTTGGCCTATACCCAAGGGACTTAAAATCAGATTACTACAGTGATGCAGCCACAACAATGTTCATAGCTGCTCAATTCACAATAGCTAGATTATGGAATCAACCTAGATGCCCTTCAGTAGATGAATGGATAAAGAAACTGTGGTATATATACACAATGGAATATTACTCAGCCACAAAGAAGAATAAAATTATGGCATTTGTAGGTAAATGGATGATGTTGGAGACTGTTATGCTAAGTGAGATCAGCCAATCCCAAAAATCCAAAGGCCAAATGGTCTCTCTGATAAATGAATGATGATGCATAATGCGGGGGGAAGGGTGGCAAGAATGCTTGCGGTCTCGATCGCAGCGTGGGTAGGGAGTGGTGGGGGCGGGGTGGGGGTTAAAAATAATAACCGAATGTGTGACAGATACCATTGCCCTGTGTACATGCATGAACGCACAGATGGTGTGACTCTACTTTGTGTACAACCAGTGAAACAATAGCTGTACTCCATTTGTGTTCAATGAATCAATAAGTAAATAAAAAAAAAAGAAATGGGCAGGCACTTTACAGAAGACCTACAAGCAATCAACAGATATATGAAAAAATGTTCAACATCCGTAGTAATAGGGATAAAATGCAAATCAAAGCACTTTGAAATTCCATCTCACCCAAATTAGAATGTCTATTATCAAGAATACAAGCAACAGTAGGTGTTGTCGAGGATGTGGGGAAAAAGGTACACTCATACATTGCTGGTAGGATTGCAAATGAGTGCACCTGGAAAGTGGTGTGGAGATTCCTTAGAAAACGTGGAATGGATCCATCATTTGACCCAGCTATCCCATTCCTTGGCCTACAACCAAAGGACTTAAAATCAGTATACTATAGAGATGCAACCACATAAATGTTCATAACTGATCAATTCACAATAGCTAGATTGTGGAACCAACCTACATGACATTCAATAGATGAATGGATAAAGAAACTGTAGTTTATATACACAATGGAATATTGCTCATAAATAAAGTATAATAAAATTATGGCATTTGCAGTTAAATGGATGGAACTGAAGATGATCATTATGAGTGAGATTAGACAATCCCAAAAATAAGGTCAAATGATTCTCTGATAAGTGAATGTTAATAAGTTAATAAGTTACATAATATGGGGTGGCAAGAATGAGGAAGGATGTATTGCATAGGGAAAAAAGGGAGGTGGGATTGGGGAGAGGGGTAAGTATAATAACAGAATGGGACAGACATCATTATCCTATGTACATGTATGATTACACAAATGGTGTGACTCTACTTGTGTACAACCAGAGAAACAATAGCGGTATCCCATTTGTGTACAATAAATCAGAATAAAGAAAAAAAGAAATGCCTAACTTGCTTACCAGTGCTCCGGGGACAATAGAGCAAAAGAGAGGAGAGTTTCAGTATGTAGAGTGAAAGGTATTCACATGCCCAAGTTTTGTTTGGAAATATGTGGAAGTTTCTAGCTCATGTAGGATAATGCATGTTTTTTCTCTCCCCAGGGCTTGTTTCTGGACCTTTCCAACGTGGGATTCCTTGTATGACTTGGCTATCATCCTAGCTGCACTGCACATACTACCTGAAGTGACAAAAAGACAATATGAGAGAACAATGGTGTCACGGTTGACATGCCAACTGGAAGCTCTTCAGGTACTGGTAAATGAGGAGGAACCTTAAAGAAAAGAGCTGGACTAGCTGTGCTGGTAGGAGGGAATAGGAAGCAGGTTAGACCCAGGGGTGTTTTCTTTGACACAAAAGGGATCCTAACCTCTTAGCCCAGGAGAAGGGGAATCAGCATGTATTGTGGGAGTAACCCTCTGGTTTTTAGACATCTGACTCCATCCAAAATAAGGGACCCTGCTGAAGCCAGTCAGGCTGCCATAGCTTTCATGTCCATGAGGGGCGATGTGCACATTTGGCAGCAGAAGGCATCATGATTTCAGGGGAATTGTGTCCCACTGAAGGCAATTGTTCCCCATCAGGTGGAGAGGACCAGGGAGAGATGCGGGGATGTGTGAGAACACGTTGGTCACAAAGTCTAGCACAGGCCCCAGGGGCATGGGCCTCTAAAGACACTTGTCCTGCTCTGCATGACCCCAGTATATGACTGAGTCAGGAAAATGGCCAAGGGCTTTAGCAGTCACTTGAAATTTTGGCCAATAAAGTTTCAGAGCAGAGAAAAATGCATGGCAGCTTGGTGGGTTAGATGAAGCTTGAAGTGAAAAACATCACACCAACTCTGGTGTGATGCAGCAACCTTTCCAAGAATACCTGAAGAGGAGGCAGCTGAACCCTGGGATTATGGATTTGTAAGTAGAAGTGTGGAGCTACTGAGCTCCCCAATGTTGAGAGCAGGGAATAAATCGCTAGTCAATTAGGAAGGTTAGAAAGTTGCTGGCAATCAAGGAGAGACATTCTATGCTCACTCCAATGGCCAGTGCCCACCACAACTGTTGCCTTACAATTATTATGAACTCTTAAATTTCTTTATTGTGATTTTCCAAGGGACCCTTCCATTCACCCTTTGATGCAGATATAACTTCATAATTTGTCTTCACTTAAGGTGTAATTCTCTTGACCTCCCTATTGCCTGTCTGAAAAAGGCCCTCTGGCACATTTCCGTGGTCCCCTTAACCAGCAGTTGGCAGATGCAGATTTAGGTCATTGTCAAGATCTTGGCACAACCACGCTCAATGAACATGAACCTGAGGTGTGTATCAAGAGCCTGAATAGGACAGGATGAATTTGGACCTCAAATGACACAGGGAAAAAGGGCTTTACATAAGCCCTGTGGCTCCAGAAAGATACCAGCAGACTTTAAATCATGTATTCAGTGCCAATACATACAAGTCTTTTATAAATGATGCCCATAGAAATGCAGTGCACAAAAAACTGAGTAAATGGAAGGCCACATGCAGCCAGCTTGTTGTCTATATTTCCCTGTTGTCAAGTTGATATTTTGGTTTTCTTGAAGAACTTTGAGAGGTAGACATCCACTTGTTTTGAAGAGAGAATGGAATGCAGCCCAGAAATTTTCTCTATCACAAACACTAGTGCAGGTATACTTAGGATGTCTTTTCTTGCTGAAAGGCAAGAATGAAGACCCAATATGTGCTAACCCTGAATTTCAAGATGTGAAATCAGAAAACAATGTTAGACCCTGGTGAGCATTTTAAACCTGTAGAACAAGAGGATGCAATACACTTGCCAGCATATTAATGAGATGGTTACCTCTGCTTTCCTGATAGTTGTCTCATCTTCAGCAATAGTGCATCTAAAGGAATCCAGGTGTCTGGGGAAGGACATTTTGCTGGAACTACAGATGCTTGATGAATACTCTCTTCACCATGGGCTTGCAATTAAATCTCATACTTATATATCTGTTTTGTGCTCAATCGAATGAACACAGAAGATAATTTAGACACACTGAAGGATTTGCATGATCTGAAGAGGTTCTTTAAAGTAGGTGACTACATGCGTCCTAACATGACTTTGTGATGTGCTTTGGAGAAAAACCATCCCAATGAAGAACCAAATAATTTATATCAAATTCTGTAGATCTCTTCTGTGAGCAATACAGCCAACATCCTATTGTGCAGGTCAAATTCCAATGACTAGGGAGTAATGAGGAGAGAAATATTTATCCCTGTCCCTTTAAGAAACATGAGAGTTGTACCTGCTCAATGAGTAGACAATTATCTGAGGGAATCATGGAGGTGTGTGGCAGTAGAAGAAGTAGGCATTTGTAGGAAATATCATATGCTCTGATCTTTGGGACCAAAGGAAATTGAGGGAATCCTTCAAAACTGAAGATCAATTTCTAACAACTCCACAAGGTTCACACCTCTCTCATTTTTTCTTTCCTCCCCAAAGTTCCTGGAGGAAATTCTAAGCAGCTGGGCCAAATGCATATCCCAGTGGAGGTGTTGGGGTCTTGCTTTTCACCTCAGGTATGGGGGTGTTTGGAAAAGGTGGATTTTTGGGACAATATCTGCTTTTCTGAATAAAGGAATGTCTCAGAAATTTCATGACGCACAGTCTGTCATTTTGTATAGGGAAAGGGAACAGATGTTGGGTCACAGGGTCTATGAATCCACGAAAAATATTTGCTCAGAGGAAAAAGAATCCCCATTCAGTTTCAAACCTCCAGTATTTATGTTTGCAGGAATTCTTCTCAACATTCTTTGCAGTGAGAGTATTTGCAGAAAGTGCTGTCTTGGAAATACCAGTTCTTCATTCCTCACAAAATGCAGCTTCCCTTGCTTTGATACAATTCAGAAATGTGTAAATGACTTACCAGTGCCTCTTGGACATGAGAACAAAAGAGAGGAGAGCTACAGTATGCACAGTGGAAGGGGCTGGCATGTGGGAGTTTCTCATGGAAAGATGGGGAGTGTTCCAGATTATATAGGAAAATGCAGGGTTTTTCTCTTTCCCAGGGCTTGCTGCTGGATTTCAGCAACTTGGGTATCCATGAGTGGCTTGGGTGTCATCCTAGCTGTGCTGTACATACTGCCTACTGTCAAAGAAAGGACATATGACAACACAATGTCGTCACAATTGCCATGGCAACTGCAACCTCTTCAGGACCTACCTGCAGTTGAGAAACCATCAAGCAAAGGGATAGCCCAGCTGTGCTGGTGGGAGGTAAGAAGAAGCAAGTTCCAGGGGTCTTTTGTTTTCCACAAAAGGATCCTAAACTCTGAAACCATGGGAAGAGGAATCAGGATGTTTGGTGGTTGCCACTCCTCTGGCATTCAGACATTTGACTCCATCCAATATAAGGGATCCTGCTGAAGCCTAAGAGGCTGTCATACTGTCCATGTCCTCGAGGAAGTGATGTACTCACTAGGCTGCTGCAGGCATTATGATTTTCTGGATATGAAGATCCCACTGCAGGCAATTGGTCCCCACCAGCACTAGTGGTCCAGGGAGAGGTGTAGTGGCGTGATCAAGACTACAACAGGCCAAAGTGACATGACCCTAGGAAGATACTTCTCTTTATCTGCACTCACCTGGTACATTGCTGAGTAATTAAATAGACCTAGGACCTTAGCTGCCACTCTAAATGATGGCTGATGACATTTTAGAGTAGAGGAGCATGCAGGGATGCTGGGCTTGTTAGATGAAATTTGAACTTGGAAACATCACACAAGATCTTGTGTGATGCCACACCTTTCCATGAATTCCCCAACACGAGACAGCTGAGAACTTGGACTTAAAATTTCTAATGAGAAGTGAGAAGCTGATGAGCTTCCAAAGCTGAAAGGAGGGAGTGAATCACTAATCAATTGGGAAGGAGACTAGCAAGCGGCTAACAATCTAGAAGTGGCATTCTAAGCTCACTCCACTGGCCAGACACACCACCTCTGCTGTTCCTTACAATTACAGTGCACTCAGATATTGTCTTGCTGTGACTTTCCAATCAGCTCTTCCACTCACCCTTTGATGCAGAAAAACCTTCTGAATGTGTTGTCATTTAAGTTGTAATTCTCTTGACCTGCCTATTGCCTGTATGAATAAAGGCCCTTTGGCATAATTATAAAGACACTTTAACCAACAGCTCCTAGAAACAAACTACAGGTCATTGTCACAGACCCTGGCACAATGATAATCCAAGAATTTGAAACTGAGGGATGAAACATGTGCCTGGTGAGGACAGGATGAAACTGTGCCTCAAATGTTACAGGGGATAAAGACATTCTATAATCACTGAGGCTCCAGAATGATTTCAGGGCATGTTAATTTATGTATTCTTTGCCAATTCAAAGAAGTGTCTACTAAATCATGTGTATAAAAATGCTAAACAAAAAATTTTGCATAATTGAGGGCTTTGGGCAGCTGAGTTCTGTCTACATCTCTGTGTATTCAAATTGAAAATTTGGTTTTGTTGGAAAAATGTTGATTGGTAGAAGTCCACTTGTTTTGCAAGGAGACTGACCTGCACCCCGGAAAGATTCTCCTTAACAAACCCTAGTGAAGATGATATTCTCAATGTCACTTCTTGATGAAAGGCAACAATGAAATCCCAGTATTTTCTAAACCTGAACTTCAAACCAAAAAAATGGAAAATTATCAATTTTAGACCCTGCTGAGCATTTTCCTGTTGTAGAACTTGCTGATAGAATACAAGTGCCAGCATAATAATGAGACTGTTATGACCTCTGAATACCTAGAGTTGTCTCACCTTCAGGAATACTGTCCCTTATGAAAACCAGGTAATGGGGAAGCATTTTGGGCTGATACCACAGCTCCTTACTAAGCACTCTCTTTCTAATGACCTTTCAATTATATCTGATACTTATCTAACCATTTTGTGTTCACTTGATTGAACAAGTAGGAAATGTTGAGACACTGGAGGGTTTGCATGATTTGAAGAGGTTCATTAAAATAGATGACTGCATGTTCTGCAGACCTAACTATGTGATATTCTTTGAAGATAAACCACCCAAGGCACAGACAAATAATTTCTATCAAGCTCTGAACATCATTTTTTAGAACAATCCAGGAAGCATCCTTTGTTACAGGTCAAATCTCAATGTCTAGGTAGTAATGAGGAGAGAAAGATTTTTCAATTTCCCTTTATGGAACAAGACTGCTGTTGCTGCTTAACAAACAAAATTATCTGTGGGAAAGATGGTGGCATGTGGAAGTAGGAGAAGTATGCATTTGTAGGAAATATTATAAATTCT
>JAJEJO010023398.1:0-10213 GCA_020662805.1 Glaucomys volans | reverse complement strand
AGGCACAGTGTGTTAATACATACAGGGAACAAGGAATGGCTCCTTGGTACTGTGAATCCATGAATTTGCCCCAAGAAGCAACCATCTGAATTCAGGTTTCAAAATTCCTTTAGGTATGTTTACATGAATTCCTCTCATCAGTTCCTTCAGTGAGATTATTTGCAGAAAGTCAAATCCATTAAACTACCATTCCCTCTCCACAAAATGCTGTTACTCTGGCTTTGATCCTAGTCAGGAGGAGCCTAAGTTGTTTCCCATCACTTCTGAGACATGGATGTAAAGCAAGGAATGCTCTAGTATGCAGAGAGGAAGAGTTTGGCATGTGGGAGTTTCTTTGGGAAGGGCATGGAATTTTCTTGTCCATGAAGGAGAATGCAGGTTTTCTCTCTTTCCAGGACTTGTTACTGCGCCATGGGCAACATGTGTTTCCATGCATTTCTTGGCTCTCATCCTATCTGCTGTGCACATACTACCCTATCTACATTGCACATACCACCTGCAGTCTCAGAAAGGCCATTTAACAAGATAATGGCTTGAGGGTTGCAATGACGACTGGAATGTCTTCAGGTTCTTTCTAAGGTGGAGGATCCCTCAAGAGAAGTTCCTGCCCAGGTGTTGTGGGAAGGAGTATTAGGAATCAGGCGAGTGCCATGGTCTTCTTTTTGGCCACAAATGCCATTGTATCCTATTAGCACAGGAGAAGAGGAGTCAGGGTGTATAGTGGGTATGTCCCCTTGGGCGTTGTGACATCCCATTTCATCCAAGATAAGGAACCCTTCTTATAGCTGACAGGATGAAATATCCATTTTAAGGATGGACTGGTGTGCTCAAAGGACTACAACAATCATTATGACATATTAGGGAATGGGAACCTCCCAAGGACTTGGTCCCCACCTGGTAGAGTTGAACTGAGAGATGATCAGGGGTGCACAGGACAGGTGGGACACAGAGCCAAGCAATCACCAAAGGACATGGCCCCATAAAGACACTCCTTTTGGTCTGGGACTCTCTCAGTACAATGGTGAGAGGCCAAACTGGCAAAGGGCATATAGAACCACTCACAATGATGGTGAAGCTCATTTCAGAGAAAAGGAGCATGTGGGGTGGCTCAGTGAATTAGGTGAATTTGAACTGGGAAACCTCACACCATCTCTGGTGTAATGGAACACATTTCCATGAATGTCCCAAAAGGAGACAGCTGGAACCTGGGATTTTGGACTTTGAAGTGCAAGTGAGGAGAGGCTCAAATCCCCAATTAGCAGAGGAGTGAGTTCATCACTAAATATTTATGATGGAAGCTAGCAAGTGGCTGGAAATATAGAAGAGATATTCTATGGTCACTGCCAGGGCCAGTCCACAGCACTTCTGCTGGTGCAATCAGAAATTCTCTTGCTATGATTTTCTCAAGGGGCCCTTTTCCTCAACCTTCCATGCAGAAACAGTTTCACAATGTGTCTTCACTTTAGGTGTAATTCTCTAGATCTCCTATGCCCTGTCTAAAGGAAGACCCTCTGCAGATTTTGAAGGATACCTTATCCAGCAGAAGGAGGATTCCAATTCCAGGCCAGTGTCACATGCCCTAGAAGAATGATGCTCCAATAATATGAAATTGAGGGATGAAACAAGTGCCTCTTGAGTGCAGATGAGCACATTATTACAGGGAATCAAACAAAATTTGCACATGCCTCCATCTGAAACAGAGAATGGTAGAAAATGTGACTGCAGAATATTCAAACAGGGAAGTGCAAAGGACATTTATTGTGCAGTAAATGCAGAAGTATGTTGGGGAGGAATTCAGCATCACCGGTGGGACACTAAAAGAAGTTCTCTTGTGATTGGACTCCCCAAACATTCCAGGAACCTTCCCCACCTGATAGTGGTGTGCAAGAACAGCAAGTACTAGAGGTCAAAGTGGTGTAAGCAAGTATGGTTGCTGATCACAATTGCAATGCTGAGTACCGAAAAGTCCTCCCTCAATGGTGACTCTACACTGAATCTTACAAGAAATACCTCATTAACACAGTGCATATTTAGCATTCCTGGCATATGACCTGGTAGGGAAGGACTCCTGTCACCATAGCATGTATACCCCAGCACATTGATTTACACAATTACAAATTTGCCTTCAGATCACTGAATGATGCCTCTGGAAATTAAGTGTGCACCACAACATTGCAAATCTCAAAAACAACAACTCCATTATGATTCAACATTGAAGACACAATACAGGTAAAATTCAAACTTGAAAAACAGAAAAGCAACGGAAATTGTGAAAGTGTGTTTGGACTTAGGGCACAGGAAAAGGAGGCCGTAAAGTCCTTCAAGTTTCCATGTCCTTATTTGTAGGAATTTCAGGCATCCACACCAATCATACCACATACCTAATGTCTCTGATATCATTTGTTCAATAGCATTATCTTAATTCGGCTTTCCTGGTTCATCCTACCACTAATGTTGGAGTAAAATCATTCTCACATCCTTGATAAAATTGAGGATGTAACATTCTTCACCCATCCCTGTACAGCATCTCTTAGATATCCTTCAAAATGAACAAGAGTCAGAAAACATGCTCTAATAGTAATACACCTGCATTATGAGTGATACAAGCAAACCAGGCATTATATATACAAGCCTTACATGTACGTTCCTTACATGTACCCAAACTCTGTGGGTACTGTTTGATATCAACAGTAATTACCTTTTGCATTCAGTGCCAGTTAATAGAAGTATTTATTAAATGATATCTATAAACATGCAAGGCGCTCCAATATGTGTAGATCCAAGGGCACGTGCAGCTGGGATTTGTGTACATCTCTCATTTTCAAGGTGATATTTTGTTTGTGTTGGGAACGTTTGAGGAGTTCAACACCACTTCTTTTGCAGAGAGACTGCAATGCTTCCCAGAAAGTGTCTTCCTCCCAAAAAATAGCTCCATTGATATTTGGAACGTCATTCCCTGCCCAAAGGCAACAATGAAATCCCATATGTTCTCATCATAAACTTCAAACTCCAAGAAATTAGAAGCTTCCATTTTTGGCCCTGGTGAGCATTTTCTTGTTGTACAACTTGATGATTCATTACCCTTGCTTATATGTCATTGAGAAACATGCAATCTCTGTGCTCCTGAGAGATGTCTCATATTCAGGTGTACCAAATCTTAAGCAATCTAGATCTCTCTGGAAGCACTTTTTTATGTCATTAGAGTTGCTTGCTGAAGGGGGTCTTCAGAATGGGTTTGCAACTACATCTGAGATTTATCCAAACATTGTATGTTCACTTGATTGAACAGTGGAGTAGAGGTTGTGATACTGGAGAGTTTTCATGATCTGAGGAGACCCTCTAAGACAAATACAGCATGTTCTGCAGGCCTGACTATGTGATTATTTTCAGAAATATTGCCACAAGGCAGAACTCAATCATTTATTTCAAATTCTCTAGATGGGTTTGTAAAAAGTTCTTGCCAGAAAACTTGTTGCATTTCAAATCTCAATGACTAGGAAGTGCTAGGTGACAAGTGTATGCCTCTGTCCCTTTCAGGAAAAAGAGAGTTGTTACTCATCAAAGAGCAATTATGCGAACTATGGGAACTATGGGGGCATGTGGCAGTAGGAGAATTCAATCATAGTAGGAAATATTACATGCTCTGGTCCATGGTACCAAAGAGATTTGAGGGAATCTCTCATGCATGAACACTAAGCACTTTGCATTGCAAATTGCTCACCCCTGTCTCATTATTTTCATTCCTCCTGACCTCTTCCTTGAGTAAATTCTAACCAGTTGGGCCAAATGCACACCCCAGTGGAGGTTCTGGAACTTGGTTTTCATCTCAGGTAGGTGGGTACTTGAAAAAGTTGGGTTATGGAAACTTTTCTTAATTAGGGAATGTCTCATCACCTTGTCGAGGCACAGTGTGTCAATACATACAGGGAATATGGGATGGCTCCTGGTACCTGTGCAATCATGAATAATATTTTCCCTGTGAAATAACCTGCTTAATTCAGGTTTCAAATTTCCTTTAGTTATGTTTAGAGGAGTTCCTCTCATCAATCCCTGCAGTGAAATAATTTGCAGAAAGTCCTATCCATTGTACTGTCATTCCTTCTCCACAAAATGCTGCTACCCTGGATTTGATCCTAGTCAGGATGAGCCTAACTTGTTTGCCAGCACTCCTGAGACATTAGTGCAAGACAAGGAGAGCTCTAGTATGGAGAGGGGAAGTGGATGGCATGTAGAGTTTGAATTGGAAGGGTGTGGAATTTTCTTGCTCATGTAGGAGAACACAGATTTTTTTCTTTCCAGGGGAAGTTACTGGGCCTTGGGCAACATGCGCTTCCATGTATTTCTTGGCTCTCATCCTCTCTGTGGTGCACATATCGCCTGAAGTCACAGAAGGGCCATAGGACACAATAATGGCATCAGGGTTTCAATAACAACTGGAATATCTTAAGGTTTTGCTAAGGTGGAAGATCCCTCAAGAAAAATTCCTACCCAGATGTTCTGGAAAGGGGGAAAGGAATCAGGAGAGTGCCAGTGTCTTCTGTTTGACCATGAATGCCATCATATTCTGTTAACACATGAGCAGGGGAACAAGGATGGGTAGTGGGCATGTGCTCTTGGACTTCATGACATCCCATTTCATCCAAGATAAGGGACCCTGCTGAAAGCTGACAGGGTGATATACCTTCAATATCCATGATGGGGTGTTGTGCTCACAGGACCACTACAAGCATTATGATTGTTAGGAAATGGAAACCCCTCAAGGACTTGTTTTCCACCTCATAGAGTTGGCCCAAGTGATGATCAGGGGTGCCCAGGCCAGGTGAGTCACAAAGCCAAGCACAGTCCCTAAGAGCATGGCTCTATGAACACACTACTTCTGGTCTGGACTCTGTCTGTATATTGGTGAATCGCCTAACTGGTGTAGGGCATTTAGAGTCTCTCACAATGATGGCCAAGTTCATTTCAGAGAAGAGGATTTTGTGGGTGGCTCAGTGAATTAGCTGAATTTGAACTGGAAAGTATCACACCCACTCTGGTGTGATGCCACACTTTTCCATGAATGCCCCAACAGAGACAGCTGAAACCTAGAGTTCAGACTTCAAAGTACAAGTGAGGAGAGGCTGAACTCCCCAATGTGGAGAGGAGTGAGTTCATCACTAAATATTTAGGATGGAAGCTAGCAAGCTGCTGGCAAACTATAAGAGACATTCTATGGTCACAGCAAGAGCCAGACACAAGTACCTCTGCTGTTTTACAACTATGGTGCACTCCAAAATTGTCTTGAAATAATTTTCTGAGGGGGCTTTTACCTCACCCTTTCATGCAGAAACATGTTCACAATGAATTTGTCAATTTAAGTGTAATTCTCTTGATGTCCCTATGTCCTGTGTAAATAAGGACCCTCTGCAGATTTAGAAGGACACCTTATTCAGCAGAATAAAGATTCCAATTCCAGGCCAGTGTCACATGCCCTAGAGCAATGATGCTCCAAAACATGAAATTGAGCCGTGAAACAAGAGCCTCATGAATGCAGGTGAGCACATTTTTACATCAAATGACATTTGAACATGCCTCCATCTGAAACAGAGAATGGTAGAAAATGTGGATACTGAATATTCGAACATGGAAGGGTAAAGGATATTTCTTGTGCAGTAAATGCAGAGTGTGTTGGGGTGGAAATCAACATTTATGAGGGGATTCTAAAAGAAGTTCTCTTGTGAGTGGACTCCCCAAACATTTCAGGAACTTTCTTCACCTGAAAGTGGTATGCAAGTACAGGAAGAACTAGAGGCCAGATTTGTGTAAGCAAGCATAGTTACTGATCACAAGTGCAACTGCTGAGTAGTGAGAAGCTTTCCCCCAATGTTGACTCTACAAGGGATACCTCATTAACACTGTGCAGATTTAGCATTCCTGGCATATGACCTGCTAGGGATGGACTTCCTTCACCATAGGATGTATACCCCAGCACATTGATTTACATAAGTGCAAATTTGCCTTTGGACCACTGAATAATGCCTCTGGAAATATGGAGTGCAGAGCAACATCACCAATCTCAAAAAACAAAAACAAAAAAACCAAAAAAAAAAAACAAAAAAAAACAAAGCTCTGTTATGATTCAACATAGAAGACACAATGCAAACAACATCCAAGCTTGAAAACTGAAAAATATGAAAGGAAAATGGAAAGGTGTGATTGGACTTAGTGCACGGGAAAAGGAGGCCATAGAGCACTTCAGAATTCCATGTCCTTATTTGTAGGAATTGCAGGAATCCCCAACAACCATGCCACATACCTAATATCTCTGATATCATTTCTTCAATAGGATTATTTTAATGGGCTTTCGTGGATCATCCCTGCACTAACATTGGCATCAAATTATTTTCATTTCCTTGATAAAATTGAGAGCATAGCATTCTTCACCCATCCCTGCACAGCATCTCTTAAACTTCTTTCAAAATTAACAAAAGTCGGATAAAATATTTATTAGTAGTACACCTGGATTTTGAGTGATACAGCACAGCCGGTATTACATAGTACCTGTGGCTCCTGAATCATATCAGCGGATATTAATTTATGCATTCCATGCCAGTTCATACAAGATTTTCATAAATGATGTCTGTAAGTATTCAAGGCGCTACAAAACGTGTACACCCAGGGCCCAGTTGCAGCTGTGATTTTTTTTGCATCTCTTGATGCTCAAGTTGATATTGTGTTGGTGTTGGACAAAGTTGATGTGTGCAGCACCACTTCTTTTACAAAGAGAGTGCAGTGGAAACTGAAAGGGGTCCCCTTCCAAAACAATAGTGCTATTGGTATTTGGAAAGTCATTCCCTGCTGAAAGGCAACATGATGTCCCAATATGTGCTCAAACTAAACTTCGAAATGTGAAACAGGATAAGAATCCATTTTAGGCCCTGGTGAGCATTTTCATGTAGCAGAACTTGATGCTTAGTTTCACTTGCCAGCATTTTATTGAGGCCTTTACAACCTCTGCATTCCTGAGAGCTAACTCATCCTCAGAAATACTGAATCTTAAGGATTAAAAGTTTCTGGGGAAGCACTTTTTCTGTCATCACAGCTGCTTTCTGAATACTGTCGTCAGAATGGGCTTGAAACTAAATCTGAGTCTTATCCAAATCTTTTGTGTTCACTTGATTGAGCAGTGGAGGAAAGGTTGTGATACTGGAGGGTTGACATGATCTGAAGAATCTCCTTAGGGTTGATGATTGAATGTTCTGTAGGCCTGACTATGTCATATGCTTTGCAGGAAAATTGCCCCAAGGCACAGCCAAATAATTTCTATCAAATTATGCAAGTGTCTTTGTAGAACAATTCAGCCAGAGACTTTTGTTGCATATCAAATCATAATGTCCATTATGCTGATAATGTCCATTATGTCTCAGGAATGCTGAGAAGACAAAGGTTTACCCCTGTCCCTTTAAGGAAAAAGACAGTTGTAGCTCCACAAGGACTAGTTATTCAAGGGAACCATGGGGGAATGTGGCAGTAGGTGAAGTCAGTCCTAGTGGGAAATATTATATGCTCTGGTCCTTGGGATCAAAGAAATTTGAAGGAATCTTTCACACCTGATCACCAACCCTTTCCATTGAAATCTGTTCACAACTGTCATATTGTTTTCATTCCTCCTGATCTGTTCCTTGAGTAAATTCTTATCAGTTGGACCAAATGTATATACCACAGTGCAGGTTCAGGACTTTGATTTTCACCACAGGATTGTCCGTACTTGAAAAAGTTGCTTTACTTGGGAAATGTCTCTTTCCTAATTAGGGAATACCTCATCATATTTGGAGGGACAGTGTGTTAATATATAGAGAGAGTGGGAAAATGTGATGGCTCACAGTATCTGTGAATCCATGAGTAATATTTGCCTAGAGAAATAACCACCTTCTTTCAGGTTTCAAATTTCCAGTAATTAAGTTCACAGGAATTGCTCTGAACATTTATTGCAGAGTGATTATTTGCAGAATGTCCTATCCATTGAACTATCTATCCTTCATTTCTCCACACAATGCTGCTACCCTGGTTTTGATTGCACTCAAGATAAGCCTAACCTGTTTCCCAGCACTCCTGAAGCATGAGGGCAAAAGAGAGAAAAGTTCTAGTATGCAGAGAGGAAGGGGCCTGCATGAGGGAGTTTGGTTGGAAAGGTGTGAAATTTTCTGGCTTATGTAGGAGAGTGCAGGGTTTTTTTCTTTCAAGGGCTTGTTAGTTGGCCTTGAGTAGAATGTATTTTCCCGAATGGCTTGGCTGTCATCCTATCTACACTGCACAACCACCTTCAGTGGCAGAAAAGCCATATGACAGCATATTGGCATTAGGGTTGCCATGGGAACCAGAATACCTTCAGGTTCTAGCTATGGCAGAGAAACTCTCAAGATAAACTAATGCCCAACTCCTGTGTGAAGAGGGAATTTGAGTCAGGTGAGTGCCAGTGTCCTATCTTAGCCACAAATGCAATCCTAAACCCTTAATACAGAAGAAGAGGAATAATGGTGTGTAGTGGGTGTGTCCCCTTGAGCTTTGTGACATCCCATTTCATCCAAGATAAGGGAACCTTCTGAAAGCTGACAGGATGAAATACCACCCATATCCTTGAGGGGGTGGTACACTCACTGGGCTGCAACAGGCCTTATGATTTATTGGGAATGGGAACTCGACAGGCACTTGGTCCCAACAGAAGCATGGACCAGAGAGAGATGAGAGGTGCCCAAGTCAGGTGGGTCACCAAGCCTAGAACCGTCCTCAGGGGCATGGCACTGTGAAGACACTCCATGAGATCTGGTCTCTCTCGGTACATTGCTGAGTGGGAAACTGGATAAGGGCATTAGCAGCCACTCACAATCATGAACAATGTCATTTCAGAGAAGAGGAGCATGTGGGGCAGCCCTGTGAATTAGGTGAATTTGCATGGGGAAACAATACACTGTGGTGTGATGCTATACCTTTCCATGAATGCTCCAACAGGAGACAGCTGGATCCTGGAATTTCACTTCCAAGTGCAAGTGAGAAGATTCTGGACTTCCTAATGTGGAGAGAAAGGAATCCACCACTTAACATTTAGGATGGAGGCTAGCAAGTTGATGTCAATCTAGAAGAGACATTCTATGGTCACTGCAAGGGCCAGGCCCCAGCAAATCTGCTGTTGCCTTACAGTTACAGTGCACTCAGAAATTCTATTGCTATGATTTTACAAGGGCCCCATTAAATCACCCTTTCATGCAGAAACTATTTCTCAATGTGTCTTTTAAGGTGTAGCTCTCTTGAGCTACCAGTCACCTGTCTAAGCAAGGACCCTCTGCACATTTCCAAGGACACCTTAACCAGCAGTTTGAAGATGCTGATTCCAGGCAGTGTCACATGCCCTGGAACAATGATCCTCCAATAACTTGAAATTGAGGGATGACACATGTACTCGATGACAGTAGGATGATCACATTGTCACAGGGCATCACACGAAATTTTGACATGCCTTCCTCTGAAATAGAGGAATGGTAGAAAAGATGGGCATTGAATAGGCAAACAGAGGGGTGTAAAGGATATTTATTGTGCAATACATGAAGAATTGTGTTGGTCAGGAAACCAACTTCTGGGAGGGTACTCTAAAAGATGTTCTCTTGTGAGTGGTCTCCCCCAAAATTCCAGGAACTTTCTTTACTTGAAAGTGGCATGCCAATATGGAAAGTAATACAGGTCTTATTCTTGTAAGTGAGAGTAATTACTGATCAAAAGTGCAATTGCTGAGGACCAAAAGTTCCTCCCCCATTGCTGATTCTACCCTGAAACATGCAAGGGATACCTCATTAAGCCTGTGCAAACAGCATTCCTGGGATATGACTTGGGAGGAAATGCCTTCTTTCAACACAGCATGTACACCACAGCACTATAATTTACACAAGTACAAATTTGCCTATGGACCACTGAATAATGCCTCTGGAAATAAAAAATGCAGTACATCACAAAATTTTAAAAAAGTAAATGCCTGTGTTATGATTCAACATTGAATAAAACCCTTGCAATATCCTAAGTTCAAAAACAGAGAAAGCAACTGAATATGAACTGTGTGATCAGACTTATGGGGTAGGAAAATGAGACACCACAGCACTCCAAAATTCCATGTGCTTATTTATAGGAATTACAGTCATGCACACAAATCGTGCCACATAAGTTATGTCTCTAATATCATTTCTTC
>JAJEJO010023340.1:0-13929 GCA_020662805.1 Glaucomys volans | reverse complement strand
GTTCTCTTGTGAGTCATCTCCTCAAACATTCCAGGAAGTTTCTTCAGCTACAAAGTGCTATGCAAATACAGCATGAAGGAGGGGCCCAATCCTTCTGTAAGCAAGGATAGTTGCTGAACACAGTGCAAATGTTGAGGACATAAAGGCTACCTCCCATTGCTGACTCTACCTGAAGCTTACAAGGGATACCTCATTAATAATGTGCAGATTTAGCATTTCTGGCATATGGCCTGGAAGGAAAGGCCTTCCCTCTCCACAGCATGTATGCCCCAGTACTTTAATTTACACAAGTACAAATTTGCTTATGGAGAACTGAATGATGCCTCTGGAAATAAAGAGTACAGTACAACATTGCAAATCTAAACAAAAACATCTCTGTTATGAATCAACACTGAAGACACAAACCAAGTGAAATCTTAACTTCATAAACAGAGAAAGCAACTGAAATATGAAAGGTGTGTTGGGCTTAGAAAACAGGAAAAGGAGATGCAACTGCATTTCAAAATACCAAGTCCTTATTGGTAGGAATTACAGGCATCAGCACCAATCCTGCCATGCAAATAATGCACCTGAATTCATTTCTTCAATAAGATTATTTAAAACAGGTTTTCCTGGGTCATCCCTAGACTAACATCAGAATCAAATTATTCTCATATCCTTGATAAAATCAAAACATACCATCCGTCAAACATTTTTAAACAGCATCTTTTAAGACATCCCTTAAATTTAAAAAAGTCTGCAAAAATGACTCATTAGTAATACATGTGGATATTGAGTGATACAGGGAAACCAGGCTTTATATAACTCCTGTGGTTCCTGAATATCAGTATAAGCTAATTCATGTATTCAGTGAAAATTCATACAAATCTTTAATAAATTATGTCTATAAACATGCAAAGCACAGCAAAATGTGTACACCCAGAGCCACGTGCATTTGGGATTTCTCTACATCTCTTGGTTTTCAAGTTGATATTGGGATTGTGTGGGACAACGTTGAAGTGTTGAAGCCCACATCATTTGCAGAGAGACTGTAGTGTGCACCAGAAAACTTCTCATTGGCAAACACTAGTGCTGGTGATATTTGACATGTCATTACCTGCTGAAAGGCAACAATGAAGTCCCAACATATGTTCAACCAATGCAGAGGAATTGATTTTCCACCCTTTTGATCATTTTCATGTTGTTTAACTTGCTAATGCCATACATGTGTCAGCATATTAATGAGACCTTTACTTCCTCTGCATTCCTGAGAGTTGTCTTATCTGAGAATTATGGACTCGTAAGAAATCTAGGTCTCTGGGGAAGTTCTTTTTCCTGGCACTGCATGTGCTTGGTAAATACTCTCTTTAAAATGGCCTTCTAAATAAATCTAAGACTTATCCAACCATGTTATGTTCACTAGATGGAACAGAGGAGGAAAGGTTTAGAAACTGGAGGATTGGCATGATCTTAAGGGGCTCCTTAAGGTAGATGACTGCACATTGTGCATGCCTGATTATGTGATATGCTTTGCAGAGAAACCACCCCAAGGGAGAGCCAAACGATTTCTATCAACTTATGCAAATGGCTTTGGAGTACAGTTCAGTCAGAAACCTTGCTATAGATGTGAGAATGGTGTTGTGTTTTGATGCATCAGTTTCAATATCTTGTTGTATTGTACTATAGATTATGAAAAAATGGATAAACAGTATCTGAGAGCTTTCTATTATTTCCTATAATTCGTGTGAATCAAAAATTATATGAGAATCAAATGCTTCTTTTAAATTATGTCATGGTAATACTGATAATATTATAGAAAATAAAATCCTTTCCAAAAGAAAAAAAAATAAAAAAATCCCAATGTCTAGGAAGTCAAGAGGAGACAAACATCTATTACTGTTACATTAAGGAAAAAGAGGTGCTGTTCCTCAATGATCAGAAAATTATTGGAGGGAATCGTGGAGGCATGTGCCAAGAAGAGAAGTAGGACTTTGTAGGAAATATTACTTGATTTGATTTTTGGGACCAAAGAAAATTGAGGGAATGCTCCACACCTGAACACCAAGCCCTTACCAGCCCACACTGCTCAGACCTGTCTCTTTCTTTTCTTTCCTCCTGGTTCTTTCCTTAGTTAAATCTAACTGGGTGGGCCAAATGCATTCCACAGTGGAGGTGCTGCACCTTGATTTTCACCTCAGGTAAGAGGGAGCTTGAAAATGTGGTTCTCCTGGGAGAGGAATTTTTCCCTTATTAGGGAATGCCTCAGCATCTTGTAGAGGCAGAGTGTGTAAATATGTATAGAGAATGGGAAGAGGTGATGTCTCACAAGATCTATGAATCCATGAAAAATATTTTCTCAGAGAAAAATTATCCACATTCAGTTTTCAAATTTCCAGTAGTTATGTTTTCAGGAATTCTTCTCAACATTCCTAGCAGTGAGATAATTTGCAGAAATTCCTATCCATTAAACTGTCAGTACACCATTTCTCCACAAATTCTGTTACCATGTTTTTGATTCCATTCAAGTTAAGTCTAACTTATTTCCCAGTGCTCCTAGGATATGAAACAAGAGAGAGGAGAGCTACAATATGCAGAGTAGAACTTGCTGTCATGCAAAAGTTTGGTTTGGACAGGTGTGGAACTTTCTTGCACTTGTAAGAGAATGAAGGTTTTTTCTCTTCCAGTGCTTGTTGCTGGGCCTTGTGCATCATGGGTATCCTTGAATGGCTTCACTGTCATCATAGCTGTGCTGCACATACTGCATGCTGTCAAAGAAATGCCATATGACAGCATAATGGTGTCATGGTTGCTCTTGGAAGTGTAATCTCTTCAGATTCTGGTTACTGCAGAGGAACCTTCAAAAGAAGCTACAACTCAACTGAGCTGGAAAGAGGAAAGAGTAACAGGTGAGTCCAGGGGTATTTGTTGACCACAAAGGGGATCCTAACCTCAACACAGGAGACGAATGAAGGTGTGTAGTGGCCATGTCCCCTTCGAATTTGAGACATCCGACTTCATCCAAGATAAGGGAACCTGCTGAAACCTGACTGGTTGCCATATCTTCCATGTCCATGAGGGGGTGATGTGCTCACTGGCAGACAGCAAGCATCATGATTTCCTGGGAAAGGGGACCCCCTGCAGGCAACTCATCCCCACCAGAGGTAGTGGAGCAGAAGAGAAGCAGGGGTGCCTGAGGACAGGAGAGTCACCAAGCCTATCACTGGCCCTTGGGTGATGGCCTTAGGAAGACATTCTTGGTGGTCTGGATTCACTTGGTACATGGCTGAGTCAGGAAACTGGTGTAGGGAATTAACAGCCCCTTGCAATGATGGCCAATGATATATCAAAAAGAGAAGCATGCTGGTGTTTTAGTGTGTTAGTTCAAGTTTGAA
The DNA here is from genome assembly GCA_020662805.1 of Glaucomys volans. NCBI lineage: Eukaryota > Metazoa > Chordata > Mammalia > Rodentia > Sciuridae > Glaucomys > Glaucomys volans. Next base: position 10,558 of record JAJEJO010023340.1, on the reverse strand, counting down.
CTGGGAAACAAAATTCCACCTCTGGTTTGATGTCAACCTTTCCTCTAATATCCAACAGGTGACAGCTGGAATCTGGGATTTAGGACTTCAAAGTAAAAGTGAGGAGAGGCTGAACTCCCCAATGTGGAAAGGAGGGAGTTCTTCACTAAACAATTAGTTTGGAGGCTAGCAAGTTGCTGACAATCAAAGAGAAACATTTTATGCTCACCCAACTGTCCTACCTCCTCTGCTGTTGCCTAATAATTACAGTGCACTCAGAAAAGTCTTGCTATGACTTTCCAAGGGACCCATTAACTCACCATTCAATGCAAAAACACTTTCACAATGTCTTCAATTATGTTATATTTCTCTTGAACTGCCTACCACCTGTCTGAACAAACACTCTCTGACACATTTCCTAGGACACCTTAACTAGAACCTAAAAATGCCAATGACAGGCCAATGTCCATATCCTGGATCAATGGTCCTTGAAAATCATGAAATTGAGAGATGAAATAAACGCCTGATAGGGCAGGATGAACACATTGTTACAGTCATCATATGAACTTTGAACATGCATCTGTCTGGAACCGAGGAATGGTAGAAAAGCTGGACATTGAATATTCAAACAGGGATGAATAAAGGATATTTCTTGTGAAATAAATGTAGACTAGTGTTGGAGGGGAAACCAACTTCTGTGAAGTGACTCTGAAAGAGATTTTCCTTGTGAGTGATCTCCATGAACATTACAGGTATTTTCTTCAGGTGCAAACTGTAAAGCAAATACAGCAAGAAGTAGGGACCAGATTCTTCCCTAAGTAAAGATAGTTACTGAACACAAGTGAACTTTCTGATAATGTAAAGGCCTTCCCAAATGCAAACTCCACCCTGAAACTTAAAAGGGATACATCATTAGGCATACACAGATTTAGCTTTCCTTGCATATGCCTTGTAAGGAAAGGCCATCCTTCACCAGAGCAAGTACACCCAAACATTTTAATTTCCTCAAGTACAAATTTGCATATGGACACTGAATGATGCCTGTGAAAATAAAGAGTGCAGCACATCTTCACAAATCTAAACAAAAATATGTCTGTTATGATTCAACAATGAAGACACAATATGTGGGAAATCCTAACGTGAAAAAACAGAAAAGCAACAGAAGTTTGAAAGGTGTGATCAGACTTATGGCACAAGAAAAAAGATCCTACATTTTGAAATCACAAGACCTTTGTAGGAATTCACAGGACCTTTGAAGGAATTACAGGCATCCATACCAATCATGCCATATAAATAATATCTCTCATTTCATTTCTTCATTAGGATTATTTTAACCATTAAATGAATGCACAAAGAGGAGACAGCTGTACCCTGGGATTAAGGACTTGTAAGTAGAAGAAAGTATCTGCTGATCTCTCCAATGTAGAGAGGAGGGACTTAATCACTACTCATTTAGGAAGGAGGCTAGGAAGTAACTGATAATCAAGGAAAGAAATACTATGCTCACTCCACAGGTCAGGCCCCAACAACACCTCTTGCCTTACAATCATGGTGCACAGAGAAATTGACTTGCAATGATTTTCCAGGGTGTCTTTCCACCCCCTTGATGGAGAAAAACCTCCAAATTGTGTCTTCATTTAAGGTGTAATTCTCTTGATCTACCTATCGCCTCTCTGAGAAAAGGCCATCTGGCACATTTCCATGGACCCCTGAACCAGCAGCTAGTAAATGCAGACATCAGGTCAGTGTCAAAGACTCTGGCACAACCATCATCCAACAACGTGAATCTGAGGGATGAAACAAGAACCTGATGAGGTTAGGAGGGACATGGGCCTTGAATATTTAGGGAAACCAGGCTTTACTTAAACCGTGTGGCTCCTGAAGGATATCATCTTAAGTTAATTCATGTATTCAGGGACAATTTATACAAATCTCTAATAAATGATATCTATAAATATTCAATGGACAAAAAACTGAGTAAATTGAGGGCCAAGTGCATCTGGGATTTGTCTACATGTATCTGTTTTCAAGTTGATATTGAGGTTGAGATGGAAAACATTGAGAGGTAGAAATCTACTTCTTTTGTAGAGAGCTTGAGTGTGCTACAGGGAGATTCTCTTTCCCAAATCCTTGTGCAGGTCATACATTGAATGTCACTTCCTGCTGAAAGGAAGCAGTGAAGTCCCAATATGTGCTAAACACGATCTTCAAAATGCCAAAATGGAAAAGAATCATTTTCAGACTCTGATGAGCAATTTCATCTTGTACAACGTGCTGATTCAGTACACTTGCAAGCATATTAATGAGACCATGAGAACCTCTGCATTCCTGAGAGTTGACTCACCTTAAGGAATAGTGCCTTTATTGAGTCCAGGTCAATGGGGAAGCATTTTTGGCTGGAACCAAAATGCTTGCTGAAGCTTCCTTTAGAATGGGCTTGCAATTAAATCTGATACTATCCAACTGCTTTTTGTTCACGTGAATGAACAGAGGAGGTAATGTAGAGACACTGGAGGGTTGTCATGAACAGAAGGGAATCTTTAAGTTAGATGACTGCATGTTCCCTGACATGAATATGTGATATGCTTTGGAGAAAAACTACTTCAATGAAGAAAGAAATAATTTCCATGAAATACTATAGAACACTTTTGAAAACAATGCAGCCAGTATCCTTTGTTGCAGGTCAAATTCCAATGTCTAGGGAGTAGTGAGGAGTGGAAGATTTATACCTGTCCCTGTATGGAACATTAGTTTTTTAGCTGCTCAATGAGCAGACAATTATCTGAGAGAAGAATGGAGGCATGTGCTAGTAGTAAAAATAGATTTCTGTAGGAAATATTATATGCTCTGATCTTTGGGACCAGTGGAAATTGAGGAAATCTTTCACACCTGAACTCCAAGTCCCTACCATTCCAAACAGTTCACAGCTTTCTCAATGTTTTCATTTCTCCTGTGCATTCCTTGAAGAAATTCAAAGCAACTGGGCCAAATGCATATCCCAGAGGTGTTGCTGCATCTTGCTTTTCACCTCAGATATGGGGGTGCTTGGAAAAGTTGGATATCCTGGGCATAATCTGTTTTTTGTAATAAGGGAATGTATCAACAACTTCACAAGTCAGAGTCTGTACATATGTATAGGGCATGGGAAGAGGTGAGGGATAACAGGATGTATAAACCCATGAATCATATTTGCTCAGATAAAAAATGATCCACATTCAGTTTTCAAATGTTCAGTAGTTATGTTTGCAGGAATTGCTCTCAACATTCTTTGCAATGTGATTATATGTAGAAAGACCTGTCCATTGAACTGTCAGTCCTCCATTTCTCCCCTAAATGCTTCTATCTTGGTTTCTTTCCCACTCAATAAATGGCTAACTTGTTTACCAGTGCAACTGGGACACAGAAGCAAAAGAGATGAGTGCTACATTATGTAGAGTGGAAAGAACTGGCATGCAGGAGTTTGCTTTGGAAGAGGTGGAATTTTCTGGCTCACGTAGCAGAACACAGGTTTTTTCATGCCATAGGGCTTGTTGTTGGGCCTTGGGCAACTTGGGTTTCCATGAATGGCTTGACTGTCAACCTAGTTGCAAGGCACATACCGCCTGCACTCATAGAAGGGCCATATGACAACACAATGGAATCAGAGTTGCCATTGGAACCTCTTCGTGTGCTGGTTGATATGGTGAAACCTTCAAGTGAAGGCCTGACTCAGCTGTGCTAGTTGAGGGGAAGAGGAAGCAAGCAAGTCCCAGTGGTCTTTTTTTGTCATAAGCATGATCATAACTTCTTAGCATAAGAGACAAAGAGTAAGAATTTTTTGGGAGAAGGACCCCTCTGGATTTGAGATATCTGACACCATCAAAGATACAGGACCCTGCGGAAGCCAGTCAGGCTGCCATATCTTCCATGTCTGTGAAGGGGCAATTTGCACACGTGTCTACAGAAGGAATCATGATGTCCTGGCAATGGGGCCCTGCTGCAGGGAATTGGTCACCACCAGGTGTATTGAATCAGGGAGAGATGGGGGGGGGTGCCTGAAGATGCATGAGTCACCAAGCCTTGCACAAGTTGCAAGGGCATTACACTCTGAGGGCACTGAACCTGGTCTTCAAAATCCTGGTATATTTCTGGTTTCAGAAACTGGCCTTGGAATTTATGAGCCACTGGCAATTATGGCCAGTGACATTTCAGAGCAGCAATATTGTGGGCGCCTAGGTGGGTTAGGGGAATTTTGAACTAGAAAGCATTACATCAACACCAATGTGATGCCAAACCATTCAATGAATGCCCAAAATGGGACAGCTGAATACTGGGATTAAGGACTTTTAAGTATAAATTAGTAGCTGCTGAGATCCCCAATGACGAGGAAGAGAGACATAATCACTAATCATATAGGAAGGAGTTTAGCAAGTTGCTGGTAATTGAGGAGAGAAATATTACTCTCCCTCCAGAGGGAGGTACTGTAGCGATGGTATAGTAGAGACACTGGGAGATTGGCATGATCCCCCACCTCACATTTTGCCTTACAATTATGGTACATACAGAAATTGACTTGCTATGATTTTCTAGTGATTTCCACTCACCCTTTGATGCAAAAACACTTTCAAATTGTGTCTTCATTTAATTCTCTTGAATTACCTACTGCCTGTCTTAGAAAAGAACATCTGACACATTTCCATGGACTGCTTAATTAGAATCTGGTAGATGATGACTACAGGTCAGTGTCACTGACCCTGGCACAACCATCCTCCAAGAACATGAAAGTGAGGGATGAAGCAATAGCCTAACAAGGTCAGGAGGGTCATGTACTTCAAATAGTATAGGGAAACCAGGCTTTATTTAACCCCAATGTCTCCTGAGTGAAAGCATATTAAGTTAATTCATGCATTCAGCACCAATTCATACAAGATTTTAATAATTGATGTCGATAAAAATGCAAAGGACAAATACTGAGTAAATCAAGGGTCTTATGCAGCTGGGTTTTGTCTACATCTCTCAAATTTCAGTTGATATTGTGGTTTACATGGAAAATGTTCAGGGGTAGAAATCCACTTCTTCAGAGAGATTGAAGTGCACCACAGAGAGATTGTCCTTTGCAAATACTTGTGCAGGTCATACTTTGAATGTTATTTCTTTATGAAAGGCAAAAATGAAGTCCCAATATGTGCTAATGCCAAAATTAAAATTACAAAATTGGAAAATAATCAATTTCAGACCCCAGTGAGCATTTTCATATTATACAAATTGCTTATTCAATACACTTGCCAGCATATTAATGAGACCATGACAACCTATGCATTCCTGAGAGTTGTCTCAACTTAAGAAATAGTATATTTAAAGCAATCAAGGTCCCTGAGGAAACATTTTTGGCTGGCAACACAGATGCTTCCTGAATACTCTCTTTAGAAATGGCTTGCAATTACATCTGATATATATCCAACCATTTTGGATTCACTTAATTGAAAGAAATTGTAATGTAGAGACACTGGGGGATTGGCATGATCTCAAGAGTGACTTTAAGGTAGATGACTGCATGTTCCCCGACATGACTATGTGACATGCTTTGGAGAAAAACTACCCCAATGAAGAGTGAAGCAATTTGTATGAAATATTGTAGATCACTTTTGAAAACAATTCAAACAGCATCCTTTTTGCAGGTGAAATCCCTATGTTTAATGAGTAATGAGAGGGCAAGATTTATCCCTGACCATTTAAGGAACAAGAGTGTTGTAGCTTCTCAATGAGCAGACAATTATCTGACTGAAGCATGATGGCATGTGGCAGTTGGAGAAGTAGATGTTTGGAGGAAATATTATATGCTCTAATCTTTGGGACCATAGGAAACTGAGAAAATCTTTCACACTTGAACACCAAGTTCTTACATTTCCAAACTGCTCACACCAGTCTCATTGTTTTCATTGCTCTTGTGCATTCCTTGAAGAAATTCTAAGCAGCTGGGCTGGGCCAAATGCATATCCCAGTGGAGGTGGTGGATCTTGCTTTTCACCTCAGGTAAGGGGGTGCTTGGAAAAGTTGGATTTTCTGGGCATAGTCTGTTTCTGTGAAAAAGGGAATTTCTCAGCAACTTCATGAGGAACAGTCTGTAAAAATGTATAGGGAAGGGAAGTGGTGATGGATCACAGCATCTAAAAACCCATGAAGAATATTTGCTCAGAGAGAAAATGATCTCCAATCAGTTTTCAAATTTCCAGTAGATATGTTTGCAGGAACTCATCTCAACATTCTTTTCATTGAGATTATTTGTAGAAATCCAGTCTAGTGAACTGTCAGTCCTTCATTTCTCCACAAAATGCTGATAACCTGGTTTTGATCCCAAAGTAATAGTTAACAATATTACCAGTGCTACTGGGAAATGGGAGTAAAAGAGAGGAGAGCTATAGTATGCAGAGTGGAAGGGACTGGCATGAGGGAGATTGGTTTGGAAGGCTGCAGACTTTCCTGGCTCATATAGGAGAATGCATGCTTTACTTGCCCCAGCGCTTGTCCTTGGGCCTTGTGCAACTTGGATTCCCATGAATGCCTTGGCTGAGAGACTAAGAGCACATGACATACCACCTGCAGTCACAGAAATGCCATGTAACAGCACAATGTCATCATGGTTCCATTGACAACTGGAATATCTTTGTAGGCTGTCTGCTGTGGAGGAACCTTCAAGGTAAGTGCTGGTCCAGCTGTGTTAGTAGGATGGAAGAGAAAACAGTCAAGTCCTAGGGGTCTTTTGTTTTCTATAAAAGGGATCCTACCTTCTTATGACAAAAGAAGAGGAGTCAGCATTTTTTGTGGTCAGGAAAACTCTGTCTTTGAGACATCTAAGGGGATCTAAGATAAGGCACCCTGAAGACAGTCAGGATGCCATACCTTGTACATCCATGAAGGGGGATGTGCACAGTTGGCTGTAGAAAGCATCATGATTTCCTGGCAATGGGGGCAGACTCCAGGTAAATGGTACCCACCAGGTGTAATGGCCCAAGGAGAGAAGAGGGGTCCATGAGGACAAGGGTCACCAACCTAGCACAGGCAGCAGGACCATCATCCTACAAAGACACTCATCCTGGTTTGCAAAATTCTGGTACATTTCTGAGTTGGGAAACTGGTCTAGGACCTTAGTAGTCACTTACAATGATGGCCAAAGATTTTTCAGAGCAGAGAAGATTGCAGGGAAGTTAGGTGGTTTAGGTGAAGATTGAAATGGAAAACATCACACCAACTCTGTGTGATTCCAAATTTTTCAATAAATGCCTGAACAGAGGACAGCAGAACCCAGGTAAGAAGGACTTGTAAGAAGGAAGGAGCTGCTTATCTCCTCAATGTGGGGAAGAGGGACTTAATCAGTAATCATTTAGGAAGGAGGATCTCAAGTTGCTGGTAATCAAGGAGAGATATACTATGTTCACTCCACCAGCCAGTCCCCACCACCTCACCTGTTTCCTTACAGTTTCAGTGCACTCAGAAATTGTCTTGCTATGGTTTTCTAAGGGGCCCTTCTACTCACCCTTTGTTGCAGAAACACCTTCAAACTGTGTTGTCACTTAAGGTGTAATTCTCTTGAAGTGCCTATCATCTGTCTGAAATAATGCCATCTGGTTCATTTCCATGGTTCCCTTAACCAGCAGCTGGCAGATGCAGGCTACAGGTCAGTGTGACAGACCCTGGCCCTACCATCCTCCAAGATCATGAAATAGAGGGATAAAATAAGATCTTGATTAGGACAGTTTGATCCTGGAACTTGAATGACAGAGGGAATCCATGCTTTACATAACCCCTGTGGTTCCTGAATGATATCAGCAGAAGTTAGCTCATATATTCAGCATGAATTCATGCAAGTCTTTAATAAATTGTTTATAAAAATGCAAAGGACAAAAATCTGAGACAAATTGAGGGGTAAGTTGAGCTGTGCTTTGTCTATATCTCTTTTCAGGTTAATATCATGCTTGTGTTGGAAAATGTTAAGGGGTACAAATCCAGTTCTTTTGCAGAGAAAATGGTGTGCACCCCAGAGAGATTCTCCTTCACAATCCCATATGCAGGTCAAACATTGAAAGTCAGTTATTGCAGAAAGGCAACAATGAAGTTCCAATATATTCTAAATATGAAATTCAAAATGCAACATTGGAAAAGGATCAATTTCAGACCCTGGGAGCATTTTCATCTTGTACAAATTGCTGATTCAATACATGTGACAGCATAATAATGAGACCATGATAGCCTCTGCATTCCTGAGAGTTGTCTCATCTTAAGAAATAGTGCCTTCAAAGCAATCCACGTCATTGTGGAAGCATTTTTGGCTGACAATACACATGCTTGCTGAATACTCTCTGTAGAATTGACTTGCAAGTAAATCTGATACTTATCAAGCCGTTTTGTGTTCTGGTGGAACAGATGAGGCAACGTAGAGACACAGGAGGTTGGGAATGATCTGAAGACACTCTTTAAGTTAGATGACTGCACTATCCCCAACATGACTATGTGATATGCTTTGGGAAAAAAAAAAAACCTACCACAATGAAGAGCCAAATCATTTCTATGAAATTCTGTAGATTTCTTTTGAAAACAGTGTAAAGAGCATCCATTTTTGCAGGTCAAATTCCAAAGACTATGGAGTAATGTGGAGAGAAATATTTATCCCTGACCCTTTAAGGAAGAAAACTGATGTATCTGTTCAATAAGTAGACAATTACTGAGGGAAGCATGGAGGCATATGTCAGTAGGAAAAGTAGACCTTTGTAGGATATATTATATGATCTGCTCTTTGGGAACCAAGGACATTGAGGGAATCTTTCACACCTGAACTCCAAATCCTTACAATTCCAAACTTCTTACACATGTCTTATTGTTCTCAATGATCCTGAGTTTCTTTGAGGAAATTCTAAGTAGCTGGGCCCAGTGCATATGCCAGTGGATGTGGTGGATCTTGCTTTTCATCTCAGGTATGTGGGTGCTTGGAAAAGTTGGATTTCCTAGACGTATTCTGTTTCTCTGATTAAGAAAATGTCTCAGCAACTTTACAAGGCACATCTGTAAATATGTATAGGGAAGGGGAAGAGGTGGTGGATCACAGGATCTATAAACCCATGGATAATATTAGCTCAGAGTCAAGTAATCGTCATCCAGTTATTAAACGTAGAGTAGTTATGTGTGCAGATACTTTTCTCAATATTTCTTCCATTGATATGATTTTCAGAAATTTTTCTCTATTGTGCCCTCTTCAATTTCCCTCAGTGCTTGACATGGACTCCACTGAGTAATAAAAATGTTTGCAAAGCCTCATCTTCCTGGGAATATGGGCTTCTGTTTTCTATTGTCTTGTTTAATTTGCCTATGCTTGTGAATAGTATCATATTGGATTTCTGGGAATTCTAGGGTCTTAGGGAATTTTGAACATGGAATCAAACATCTACTCATACTGGAAATAACCAAGAAAGGTGTGATAAAAGTATAACTTGGAAAGAGTACTTTGCTTATGTCCAGCAATTTATGTTGAAATGCACTGAAGATGCTGACTACTGCCAGATAACCTCAGGCAGATGAAGATGTTGCTCCCACCTTAACTCCAGACAAACAAGTCAGAAACAAAGTTAAGGCTTGAGAAATAGTCCCATCAATTCAGAAAACATTTAGTAATGCTTATTTGGTTAATAGAAAACCATGGTATCCTCCTAGGAAACCAGCTTCTGGTCCCTTAGATTTAGACCCCTCTTTATCTTCCACTGGCAGAATACACCTTGGTTGGCATCAAGTATATTAAAATGGAAAATGTACATGTAAAGCTCATCTCTCCTTTTTAGAATCTTTACAGACCTTAGTGTTTGCTTAGTTGCTCTGGACAGTTTTCTTGTGCAAGACAGCTTAGTGCTTACTGGGTAAAATAGGAGGTATAATCTAGCGAGAGCTACACTTTACCCCTGTGGAAATGGTTACCACTCCTAATTGGTGTAAAGCAGCTCAGTTAATCAATGATTCAGAGAAAGCTCAGAAACTCCACATTGTTCATCTTAGCCTAGTTATTAACAAAAAAAACTGTAAGCTTATATGTTGTTTATAGAAATGGCTTCTACACATGATGTTTCCAATAATATAGAAAGTAGAAGTAGTTAAAGATTATATATAATACTTAAAAATATTATGAATAGCTGATAATATTTAATTTCCTAATATGTTTTGCCTATTGTCTTGTAGTTTGCCTCAACTTCGCTTTGTGGGGCCTCAAGATATTGTACTCAAGCTAGAAGTAAACATGTAAAAATGGTGTGTGGAAAAAGGAAAAGTTAAAACTTAGCCTCAGATCACTGAGACTGTGTTGCTTTGCCATGTCACTTATCCCATCTCACTCACCTAAGACCACTATGACCTTGTGCTAGGGCTGGACCCTGGCATTTGGTGCCCTGACTTGGGGTGCTGGTAAGTGATTATTATATTCCATGGGATAGGGCTGGGATTCTTCCTAGGGTGCTACAGACCCCTCAGTAGAGAAGGCTGAGTAAGGAAGGACAGAGAATCTCAGAACTTATAGTGAGAAGTATGTGCCACACTGAGAGAGAAGAAAGAGCTCTCTTTATTG
>JAJEJO010023295.1:0-33651 GCA_020662805.1 Glaucomys volans | reverse complement strand
AAAAAAAAAAAAAAAAGCAGTCTTAAATTTTAATTTCAGATAATCAATGAACATTATTTTACTGTAAAGCATATCCCATTGTAATATTTGGGACATACTTATGCTAAAAAAATATTTATTGTTTCTTTGAAATTCAAATTTAACCTAGTACTTGATATTTTATCTGACAACTCTATAGGAGACAAAATCACCTTCATTTGAGAACCATGAACTAGGATGACCTCCCATCCCAGTTTGCCCAGAACTTTTATGGTTTTAGCACCAAGAGGTCAACATCCTAGGAAACTCTTTGGTCCCAAGCACTCTTGGGCAACTTAGAAGATCTAGCCTCAATCCTCTGTGCTAGTTTCAGGCTCCCACAGGCCCACAACATTCTTGGTAGAGTCTGGTGCTTTCAATGGATGGAGAGCCACCATTGAAAGATTGACAGGTAGGGCTGTCTATGGGAACTACTAAATGGCCCTATGTTTGCAGAATTGTTGATTTGCAGTCACAACAAAAACATTGCCAATAACAGTTCAAGTCAGACTTCAAAGTGGTCTATTGATTTTGACAGCTTCAGAGTAAATTATTCTTCCCAGCAATAAACATCCATATCCCAGATATTTCATCTTAAATAATCCAATAGCCAACACTAATGGGACTTCCCCGTAGGCTATTAAGACTATAGCTACACTTTGGTTTTCCTGTAACCCCTCAAGATGGATTTTTTTCTTTTTTTGGTGGATTGTTGTTGCCTTCATTTAGAATTGTATTGATTGGTCTTCCCCCTCCCCCAATCCAGGACTGTCACTAGGCAACACAGACTTCCTCCTTGTCATTTTACATTGGATAATACAGCAAAGTGAGACTGGGACATGAGGGCTAGTGTTGTAGAAGATTCTCCTGTATTCGTTTTTCTATTGTTACCCATGGTATTAATCCACAGACCTCCCACACCCCAATCTACAGTTCTCCCCCCTCCAGGAAATCTGGACTTTAGGCAATAAGAAAATCCATCTTGGTTTCTTTAACCATCTTATATTATCTTACAATTGCATTAGCTGGTGATATATGGAGGCAGAAATAGTGTTCGTCAAGAATTTGAAAAGCAACCATTTTTCAGGAATTTAACTGAAAAAGTTCATACTCAATGACTGTGACTGACTTGGTAAGTGTTCTCCTGAGGAATCTGGGAACACTCCATTATTCCCATCAGTACATCTGGGATTGTCTCCAATAGGCAGGATATAGTGTGACCACCGTAGTGTGCTGGAGCCTGCCCATGCCAGCTCCCAAGAGCTATTGTATACACATCTCTTCCTGCTGCTGACTTGAAATCAGTCTCAGTGGGAGTACTTACACCCTGGAACTTGACTTGGCAAATGTTACAAATCAAGGCTTACTTCATTTTGTAAGTTTTTCCTGGAGAGTCATTTGTTAGACATTTACTAGTATACCATTGAACTAAATGTGAGCATAATTAATATCTAGAGGCTTGGCTAGTTGAGTAATGCCATAACTGGAGAAGGACTTTAGAAATGGCCTGGAGCATTCTAGTGGTATCCCCAAGGCTCCAGACTTGGTCATTGCCTTACCTAAGCAGGGAGAAGATGACTAGCAGCCTGGGGTTAGGAGTATCCTAGCTGTTCATCTGCTTCAGGGCTCCTGGGAAACTTTTTTAATACAACTTGCTTTTGTGAATGTAATTTGGATTTATAATGTGGGCTAGTACTACTTCTTCTGATAAATTAATAAATCAGCATTCCAGACTATATATCTTTGTTGGATATATATAGTTTAGCAATGAGGTGTCCCCCAAAGCTCTTATGTGAGACAATGCAAGAATGTTCAGAGGTGGTATTATTAAATTATGGGAATGTACCCTAGTCAGTGGGTTAATCCATTTGATGGATTAATAATTTGAAAGGACTGCTATACTGAGTGATGACCATATAGGCAGATAGGTTGTGGCTAAGGGAAGATCACTGAAGGCATGTCTATGGGGTTTATATTTTGTCCCTGGTGAGTGGAGCATGCCCCCATCCCCATCCTGTCTGCTTCCTGGCTATCATGAACTGAGCAGCTTTCCCCTTACACCCTTCTGCAATGATGTTCTCCCTCGTCTGAGGCCCAAAGGTATGGAATTGGCCAACTATGGACTGAATCTTTAAAATTTTTCCTCCTCTAAGATGTTCTTGTTGGGTATTTTGATCACAGCCATACAAAACCTGACTAATATAGAAATTGGTACCGGGAAGTCATTGTTCTGACTAACCTGACCTTGTGGTTCAGAAGCATTTAGAACTGGTTTGCAGGAAAAGTTCAGAAAAATTTGGAGATGCAGAATATAGAAGTCTTACAATGATGCATGCAGAGCTTAATGGGTGGTTCTGGTGAGAGCTCAGAAGAACAGAGTGCCAATAAGACCAGACCATGAGGTTTCAGAGGGGTAGGAGGACTCAATTGGATATTGGACTAGAGATCATTCATGTTACACTCTGGCAAAAAAGTTGTCTGCATTTCCCCCATGTCCTGAGACTTTCTGTGAGGCCAAATTTAAAGGTGATAGACTGATTAACCTGGCTGAGGAAATTTCAAGGCATCACAGCAATCAAACAGAGACATGGATATTGCTGGCAGCTTTTAATCGGGTTTACTGTGAGAATCAGGAGAAAAATGGTTTGAAAAATTTGCAGTTTTACCAAAAAAAGTGTGTATAAAACTGGGGCAAGTGTTATTGAAGAGATGATAGTCACTAAAGAGAGCCGAATACACAGAGAGAATAGAAAATAAGGCTTCAGGTCATCTCAGGAATTGACAAGACCATAGTCATCACAGGTTCAAAGGTATAAAAAGTACAAATTCCTTTGAGAAGGAACCATGTGGACACCTTGGTTGCACAGAGGGCCTAGGAAGTTGTTTCCCCAGGATCAGCTGCCCAGACACTCAGAAACCACTACAACCAAAGTCCCATAAGGCCTGGCTATAGCTCAGGATGGTGGCAGACCTTGACTTTGTTCACATGGTGCTGGAATCTGCAGGAATGCAGGACGTTGGAGTTAGGGGGTCTTGGAAGCTTTCACTGAGATTTCAAAGGAAGTGCAGATTTCGGGCAAAGTGTAGCAGGGTCAGAATCCCTTCAGATAGCCCCTGAGTAAAGATGTGAGAAGAAAACTAAAGCTGCAGTGGAGACCCCCAACACTAAGAGATGCCAGTGACATGGAATGTCTACTAAGGAATGCTGAAGAAGCAAGTTAAGAGTGAGGCCATTTGGGCTGCAATCAGAAAAGTTATGGGGGTGGAGCGACACAAGTCCCATGGTACCATGTGCCCCAGATGCTCGATGTGGAGCTACAGGATTTATATGCCCAGCTGGATTTCAGTCTTACTTTGGTCCCATCCCTTCTTGCTATGCCCCTATTTCACCCTTTTGGAATGGAAATGTTGACTCTATGCTATCACATATTGGATATATGTAACTTGCTTTTTGATCTTTACTGGGGCTGACAGCCAAGAGTTTGCCTTGACTCTCAGATGAGAATTTGGACTTTGGGGAAATGCCAGAACTGTTAAGACTATGAGAATTCTTGAAAATGAACCAAATGTGTTTTGCATTGTGAGATGAGCATGAGTTTTGGGGTCACGTTGGGTGGAATGTTGTGATTTGAATATAACATGTCCCCTGAAAGCTCAAGTATGAGACAGTACAGGAGTGTTCAGAGGTGATATGATTAGATTGTGAGAGCTGTAATCTGATCAGTGGATTAATTCATTTTATGGATTAATAATTTGAAAGGACACTATACTGAATGGTTACCATAGGAAGGTAAAGTGTGGCTGGAGGAAAATCACTGGGGGTCATGTCTTTGGAGTTTATATTTTGTCTATGGTAAGTGGAGCTCTTTCTATCTCTGCTTCCTGGCTATCATGAACTGAGAAGTTTCCTCTGCCATGCCCTTCAGCCATAATATTCTCCCTTACCTCAGAACTATGGAGTCAACTCATCATGGATAGAACCTCTGAAACCATGAGCCCAAATAAGCTTTTTCTCCTCCAAGTTGTTCTTGTTGGGTGTTATGATCACAGAAATGCAAAACCTGACTAACAGAGAACGTAAGTGTAGTTGTTACATGCCCGGGTGTTGGATGGAATCAGATGTCCTGGGTTTGAAACCCAACCCTGCCATTTTCTGGCAGTTGTAACCTGGAGCAAGTTGCTTAACTTTTTCCAAGTCCTCATCCTTATCTTTTCTCCTGATTAAGGTCCAGCTCAGATTTTCCCATCTCCATGAAGCATTTACTTACTCCAGCACACAAAGATTACAACCTTCTCTAAACCACTTATTTTATTTCTAGTCTTGTCTTCACCAGCTAAATATTATTATGCTTGAAGCCTAGAACAATGTTGTACAAATGACTTTTCTACTCCCAGAAAGACCTGTCCCTAAGCTGTCCATATGGTAGGTGCCTGATGCTAGCTTATTGATAAGTTAACTCATTAATAGGAGATTTGTGGGGTATTCCAGGAGGAGTTAAAGGTATGTTTCACACCCACTCATTGAAAGTGCCAAACCCCCATTGCCCATTGCATATCCTTGCCTTAGTTCTACCTCAAGAAATGACTCCAACTCTATCAGTTAGGATGCTTTTGGATACAAGGAATAGAGAACTCCAAATCAAACTGGCTTTAACAAGTCTAAAAGACAATATAATATGAAAATGGAAACAAATCAGCTACCAGGTGATAATGTCTTCAGGGAACCAGGATCTTCTATCTTGCCACTCAACTGTCTTTGATGTTGGTATCTCATAGGGATAACAGCAGGGCAAAACGTGAGTACCACACACTCATGACAAAGTCCACAGGAAAAAGGCCCCATCTCTCTGAGTCTCCTTCTTAGGAGTTCTTAAACCTTTGCCAGACCCTTGCTCCCCAAACACACAAGCTTTTTCTTATGTCTTATTGGTCAGGAGTTTACTTAACCAATCCCTGACAAGGAAAATGGGGTTACCATGGACCATTCTGACTAACCACTTGGAGTGGGATGAATAAATAAAGAGTGTATCTCAAGGACCCTCACAAGATCTGCCAAGCCTGTTCATTGACCCTCCATTCCTTCCCTCAGCTCCAGTCACCTGCTCCATTGATACTGCCTAACAAGCTATTGCCTAGATAACACATTCAGTTTCCTCACCCACTAAGTGTTGCCATTGCCTAATACCATACTTCCTTCTTAAAGAAGTAGGCATTTGGTGAGAAATCTAAGCAATCCATAACCTCAGGACTATGGTGTATATATGAGGTGACTTCAACATTAGAATTTCACTAATCCAGTTTCCCCCAAAGGAAATTTCCATCTGATATGCAATGCAACACCCTCTGTTGATGTCTCATCTTTCGGGTAATAGTTAATAAGAATGTGTTATCAATGACAGGGCTTGCTTGCATATGCTCCAGGAGGGGAAAAGAGATAAAAGAATCCACAGCTATGTGATGTCAAATGACAGGATCTTCCACATGGCTGGTAAAAGATAACTGCAATCAGTTTCATAATCTCTTGTTTTTCAGCTGGGCTTCAAAATGTGGTATCCAATCCAATTGCTGTCAAAGGCATCTTCTACTCAGGAACTTTAGAAAGGCAAAGGATGTAAATATCCTGTAATCAAAAGGAGGCAGGTGCCACTTGCCTCCTCTTCCCACCTCTCCAGAACTACTCTTCCCAAGAAAAGATGGAAACACATCCAACATTTTTTTTCTCTCTGTTAGATTAGTAGCAATCATTTTCTAAGCACTTAGTATGTCTCTGGGACCTTTTATGTTTGTCATTCAATTTCTACTACAATTCAGTGAAATTGGCATTAAAAATGTTTTAAATCCATTTAAGCAAAAATCCAAAGCTAATCCAAGTTTGATCCAATGTTTTTTCCCCATACTGTCCCCACTCTATCCTTACTGGGTCTAAAAGGTAGGTTACTGTTACCCTCCATTTTACAGATGAGGTAACTGAGGCTGAGCAGTAGAATATCTTGACAAAGGTCAGTAGACTGTAAGTGGAGGAGCCGAGAAGTGATCCCAGGGCCCAAAACTACCTTTGCACCCTACTCAATGTCACAACAACATCTGATCTTTTATTCCTTCAAAGTCTTATTACTCTCTGAAACCCTTCAGAATCCCTAACGTAGTGAACCTAGGATTGTTATGCAAGCTGGCAGCAAAGGACAACAGGCAAATTGGACTCCAAGCCCGCACTGGGACCAGGGTGTATGTCCACACAGTTGTGGTTGCATTTCCCGGCTGTGAGCCCCTCCCATCTGCGGATGCCTCGCTCACCTCCTTGAAGCTAAAAGGAGATTTGCTAAAAGGTAATTTGCCCCAATTACCAAGAAACAGGGGGAAACCCACCCTTTAGCCCTTGAACCCAACTCAATGAGAAGCCTTAGAACAAGGGTCTTCAAAGACAGCTCGTGAGCTAAATTCAGCCTACAGCTTGTTTTTATACAGCTCACAACCTAACATGGGGTTTTACATTTTTAAGTGGTTGGGAAAAATCAGAAAAAAAATAATATTTTGTGACACATGCAAATGATGTGAAATTCAAATTTCAGGTCCATAAATAAAGTGGTGTTGGAACACAGCCACACTCACTCCATTTACATGTTGTCTATAACTGTTTCTGGCTACAATGGAGGAGCTGAGTTGATGCAACAGAGAGGCAGGGCCTGCGAAGTCTGTACTATTTAGCAAAAATATGTTTGACAACTCCTTCCCTAGAAGGGCTCTGAGCCAGTCAACAACTCTAACATCACCAGTCCACCCAACTGAACCCATTCAACAGGACACAAATGGTACCTCCAGCCCTACACAGAGCCTAGGGGTAGTCAGAAGGCCTCACAGTCAAGCTGAGGCCATTGATACACCTGTAATTGTTCTCTTGGCTACTTTAACCGTATTCAGGCACATTGGTTGCTGAAATCTCTAGAAGTTCAAAAGACATTCTGCCATGCCTTCGAAGACAACTGTCAAGTTGCAGACTCCAGCTCCCAGACCCAGGGTATAGCTGCCCGTAACTACCATCACCAAAGCTCCCACTGCATGACTTCATCCACCAGATTTTTCCTCAGCTCACTAGACACATATGCATGAAGCATATTACTGCCCCTTCAGGTTTTGCTGGCTGTCATGGGCACAATCACTAAAATTAAGAGGGACATCTTTCTCCTCCCTCTTCAGATAGAGTAATGCAAAATTTCCTTTGAATTTTAGTGAAAAGAACTGTAGCAGATGCTGTCAGTTCCCTGTCAATATTCCTGGGACCTTACCAACACCATATGCAAGAAGCCACTTCCAACCTCAGTTTCTACATCTCTGTACCTGAGCCTTTGTCCCAGGTTATAGGCCAGAAGTACCAGAATCCATCCCAGCTCCCAACAGCCCGTAGCCTGAGATTCTCAGGAGATGACGTATAAATACCCCAGCTCCCTCACATCTCAAGGGATAACTCCTAGATATGTCTGTGTTCTGTTTTCCCAGAGTTTTGTTCCCCACTTTCCAAGCACTACTCCCCTCCCTTCCCAGAATCCTCATCTCTGGATCTGCTTCTGGGAGGAATGCAAACACTTCAAATTAAATCTGCAGTTCTGGTTCAGGTGTGGGTCATCTATGAGGAGACTAGAAAAATCTTGGAGGGAGACATTGCATTGTGTACCAAGCACCACCCCTGCCCACTCCACAGGCAAGTGCCCAGGCCACTGTGCACTTGGCCTTCCACATGTGCTAGCTCCTTTTCTTCCTTCTTTTCCCCAGAGTTGCACTCCAAAACACACAGACCTAGAAACAGAACAAGATGACCTCTCATTTGTAGTTCAAGCAGCAGACTTCCTTTGAGTTACCTAAAGAGAATTACTGTCATGGGAATCACAGAACCTGTTTTCTTCTGGGCAAAAACAGAAGTGGGGGTGGAGTTCAGGGATGGGGCAAAGGGAAGAGGGGGAGGGAGGGACAGGAAAAGACAAAAACCCAGAAATATTATTAAAAAAAAAAAAAAAAAGGTTTGGTCTTTCTAAAAGGGTTTGAGCCATGGAGGGGGCTTCTGGATTCATGGATACAAGTAGGTCATAGCAAATTGTTCCTCTCTTTTAGTGGAAAAGATGTTGGTATGACCGTTCTCAGGTTTTGGTTGTAATTATACTGAGGAATCCAGCGATATTTAACACAGGCTTCAGCGGTCCCTGGTCCTGGCATCCTCAAGCTTGAGAGAGCAAAGCCCACTTGTGGTCACTTCCTGCAGGTCCCAAGCCCTCCCTGGGACGATCCTAACACAAGTCGCAGTTCCTCATCCAAAACTCCAGGCCGAGTGTTTCAGAATTCAGAATGTATTTTAGAAAGGTGATTTGGTACATGCACCACATCTTATATAACACCCCAGTGGACACTGGGACATCTTATAATTAATGGCATTAATATTTTTGCAGCAACATGCATGCACATTCACACCAAAAGAGGTCAATAAAGTCTATAAATAGCCTCCCTTTAGTGCAGGTCAGATATTTCTGGCAAATAATATTAGTTGGGTTCGATTTTTGCTTCTCTTTAGATTAGAACCAACTTTTGGTTATCAGAGTTTTGGATCTTGAGATTATGGATAAAGGATTATGGACCTATGGAAGCGTATTCTCATTGCAACATATTAACATTTGAAAAGAAAATGAATTCTGGTTTTCATCCTGGATGACATCTCACTAGATCCCATTTATGAGAGACAAGATGAAGCCAGAGCAGCCTCCAGTCCCTAAGAGCTGGAGTTGAGCTAAAATGAGTAGCTATGCTGTCACAAGCTTGCAGGGAATAGGGTCCCTTGTGAAGCTGGAAACTGCTGGAACCCAAGAAGTCAGCAGGAGCAGGGATCAAGGAGGGGCCAAGGCAGTTCCCAAGAAGCCAGATTAAGTGTTGCATTTTAGGGACATGTATAAGGTGAAAATGGTCAAGGTCTAGTCTTAGAACAGGGAGGGGTTAGAGGAATGGACACTCCATTTTGGAACTGGCCTATGCACAGGGAGTAGGTCAACTAAATTGGGTAGATAAGCACTGGCTAGCCTGGACTTACCTCCAGAAATCCTGCACTGAAAACCTGCATTCACTGCCTGGATTCAGATGCTCTGGTCCTCCCCCATGTGAGAGGATTAGGTCATCAGATTAGCTAAAGGCAGGCCTGGCCTCCGGGGGATGGAAAGAGTGGTTTCTTTCGCCTGAACCACTCTTAGTGGCATATCCATAAGTTGTATTTTTGCACATGCTGCAATCTCTTATCCATCAATTATTAAAAAGCCAAGTGACTACAGCTGTTTTCTCCTGCCAGCAGGGTATGATTTAGAAAGTAGACAAGTTGGATTTGATTATTTTACACCCAGAATTCAAAGCTTAGTTCTCAAATCCTTATTTGGCAGAGGTCACAGCCAGGCAGGCTTCCGTGATGGAACAGAGATTCTGACAAGGCCATGCATATCATCTGACCATCCCCAAACAGATCCATTTACAAGGGCCAAGAACCTCCATAATCAGAGCCCTGACACAAAAATGAGGCATGTATTGTGAGCTGAAGGTAAGTCCCCTGAGGGTCTACCCAAGGAGCCTAAAGAAGAAGCACCTGTGCATATTATAATAGTCACACAAATAATAACAACACACACACACACACACACACACACACACACACAAACCTTACTGGCGGCAGCTACTGTTCTAGGTATTTTACATAAATTAATCCATTTAATGGTAACAACCTCATGTTTTCAGTATTGGATCATGTCCCCTTGTCCCCACACTTGACTTCAGTTTGGCTCTGACAGGGCTCTTCCTTCATGGACGGTATCCCTTAAGCAGGTGCACATGCCTTCCTCCTCTCTGCCTTGGGGACTCTGGCTCAGCTCTCTCTGGAAGGAGCATGTAAGACTTACCCCCACCCCCTCACTGGTTAACTTCCATCAAAAGAGGAGGGAACCTATGCTTCTGCCTCCTTTCCTTCAGGAGGACAATCGTGGGAGACTTCTGTATCCATCTCAGAGATTCCAGAGCAACTGGTCACCCACTGCCAGCAGCAGCAAAAAATACACACCCTTACTTTGGTGTTCTCCTCCTTCCCTCCTCTTTCTTATTGTTCCCTCTCTACTGCTTCCTGGGATCACTTCCCAAATAAGATGCCTACAACCAAGACCTTGTCTCAAGGTCTGCTTGCAGGGAGACCCAAACCTAGACAGAGAAGTATTATTATTTCTATCCCCCTTTCACAGACAATCAGTCAACAATGAATATTTAATGTTGGCTGATGAATTAATAAATGTGAGATTCAGGTGGGAGGAAAGTGATATGAGCCAAGCAGTAAAAAAAAATTCCTAAAGGAAAGCAGAAAAGAGAGGATGTCACAACCAGCTGCTTTCTGGCCCAGAAAGGTGCTCGTGCACCTTGCTAAGCTGGTGATCTACATGGGCTCTGGGGCAGAAATTTTGGCTTTCACTGAAACCAGAGGTTCTTGGGAACCCAGGTAGCTTTGCTGTAGATCTCCTCTCACTGCATATGGCTAAGGGGAATTAATTTTCTCTCCTCACAGGGAGCAGACCAGCTCCTTGAGGGCGAAGAGAATTCATGGCCAGAATGAGCTGAGATCCACTCCTGAAGAAGGCCTTTCCTGTGTGAACGCCCACAGTCTTGGAGGATCCTGGGCCTGGCTGGAAGTTGTGGCAGATTTGGCAGATAGTGTAGCACAGTCTGGGAGGGCATGGCCAGGACCCCATTGCAGGTCCGTGATTGGCAGAGAAAGATGACAGCATGGTCTCGTCCCATAACTTGGTCTGATTCATAAGCCATTCTTGGGGACTTCCAGAAATACCATAAGATAGAATTTTCAAAATACTGGAATTACTATTAATAATTAGTGTGACATAATTTGTCCCCATGAATGGTGAGGCCTAGGGACAGATGGTTATAATATTCTAATTTTTAAAAAGTATACCTAGAGTTCCTCATTCATGAAAGTGTGATGATGGTCTCAGAGGTTGGACTACCTATGATGGAATCTCAATTCTGCAGCCTACTAGGTATGTGCCATGACATGTCTATAACACAGTTGCCTCCCTTGTAAAATGGGTAGATTGTTAATAATTGCCTAGGAGATTTGTTGTGAGGGTTAAATGAGACACTGCATTTACAGCAGTTAGCACAGAAAGTAATTGCTTAATACCTGCTAGAGAATATTATTACCGTGGCACTACTCTCAGCTTCTTGATTCTCAACTAAGGGCTACAATAGTGAATACTGAATGACTTGATTTGACCATCCCCTTTTTGAAGACCCTTTTCAATGGAGATGTCTCCATTTCTTAATTCTTCATTGGTGTTGGTGTCTGCTTCCCACTGTTAGAGCCTCAGAATGGCAGAAGCTGACTTTCCCAGCAGGCTTTGCAGCCAGGTCATAGGCTATATCCAGTATCCACCAACGTGAACCATGCTGGACATTGACTCAGGAGCTAGACTTTGGTGGATCTCTCTCTCTCTCTCTCTCTCTCTCCTTTCTCCCTCTCTCCCTTCCTCTTCCAGGTTCAAGTTTGTAACACAGGCACAGAGGTGGCAGCAATGCCAATAGTTGTCCCTAGGGTTCAATGATGGAAGCAGTAGAATTTTCCCCAGATCCTCTCTGCCATGTGATTCTGGGTGCTGTTTCAGACTGCTTATTCCCTACCTTTGTTATTCACCTTCCTAGAAAGTCTCTAGCCACCCATGTCCTTTTTATCAGATTCTCTTCTGCTTCAAGCAGTCAGAGTTGGCTTCTGATGCCTGTACCTAAGAATCATGACTGATGCAGATACATTGCAATGTAACAGAGCCATGGCCTGCAGCTCACCATGTTTGCCCTCAGGAGTGTCTCCTAG
Source organism: Glaucomys volans (assembly GCA_020662805.1). Taxonomy (NCBI): domain Eukaryota; kingdom Metazoa; phylum Chordata; class Mammalia; order Rodentia; family Sciuridae; genus Glaucomys; species Glaucomys volans. The sequence continues at coordinate 21,749 of JAJEJO010023295.1, read as the reverse complement.
AGCCACCAGAAATCCTATATTTTTAAATATGAGGCCAATGCAAGCTATGACTCATGAACCTCATAGCTTCTTGCCTACATCATGGAGACAAGGCTCCTCTCAACCCATCCTCCATGCTACAGAGTAACGCTTAGAGAACCCAGATATGAACCCAACACCGCATACTTCATTGGCTCCTTAGAGTCTTCAAAATGTTAATGATATTTGGTATGTTCCCAACCTGACCCTTTCTCAACCATGTCTCCTGCCTCTACCCCAACACACAAACACTCACTCATACAGATCAAGTTCCATTGCTTGTAGCTCACAGGACTTGCCAGATACCAAGGCCAATTCATCATTTACCCAGCAAGAACAAGACTATATCCAGACATTACCTCCTCTGAAGTCACCTCTTCCTCCAGGAAGCCTTCCCTTCCTCGTGTGAATTAGGTTTCAGAGTTCTCTTGGTGTACATCCATTGCCAAAATTTGTGTAACCTTTGGATAATTGCCTGTTTCTTTATTTATCTATCCTTTGATTTCTGGGTGACAAGAAGGGTTTCCTTCATATCTGTGCCTTAGCTCATCAAGCAAATTTAGAGTTTGGTTAACATCTGCTGAATTACTGAATTGTCTCCAGGTTCCCTTCCTCCCTTGGTGCCCCTCAGTCCTTGTTTAGGCCTCTGTCAGATCCTTTATTCTACTCCACAGCACCCCACAGTTATTGGTGAATATGTCTTGTCTTGTCCACCTTTGAGCATTGTGGTCCAGGGTCGTGCACCCTATGAGCGTTTGTGAAATTGGTTTAACCTGAGTCAACAAGGTGAGCTGGCAGCCTGTATTGCTCATGTTTACTGCACTTTGGAATTGTGAAAAACCTATCCAAGCTCCTTTCGAGACTCTTCTACTCCTTTTTCTTTTCCCCATGTGTGAGTGAGCCCTGCCAGATCTTGTTCACAAAACCTCTTTAGCCCTGAGGTTGGGATTTGACCCATCCATCTTTACTATGACCATCCAGTGTGTGGTACCAAACTCTGAAAAGGACTCAAGAGAAGCCAAGTGAGCTAAAGTGGGTAGGAGTGGATGGTTCCAGATGAGGGACCAGAACTCTGGGCTCTCTTCCTGTCTTAGTAGATCCAGGCTGCCCAGTTCTTTTTTTCTGAAGTTTCCTGGTCCAGGTCCTCACCAGGGACATATCCAGCTCTGTCATCTCCAAGAAAATAAAATTAAACTGGAAAAGAATACACCAAAATACTCCCCTCAGCAACCTTCAGTGATGATTATAGAAGAGGCAGATACAGATATCACTGATGTCTATATTGACTCACCAACGCCTGCACCCAGGGCTTCTGTTGTAAAGTGGCTTTGGACAAAACTACCTGTTCTTCTCCTCGCCCCCACTCCTTGCTTCCCATTGCATCCTGAGTCATCTGCAATATAGCCTGGTAAACTCCCAATACACCATGCCCTGCATCTCATTTCAAGGACAACTCAACTTCCTTGTTTTCGTCTACAACCTTCAACTCCTGGTCTCTCTTGTGGGCACTAAAGTGAAAGCATTCAAAAGAGCATGGAATCAGGCAGACTTGGGTCCTTCTCATGGCAAGTTACCCTCAGTCTCACCTCATTCATCTGTAAAATGGGACCAGTGATGCCTATTTTGCAAAATTGGTGTTGGGATGGCCATTTTAGTTAGTACTCTAAAACACATCTCATGAATGTTGATCCTGTTCCTTTCTTGACTCTGATCCTGGCAGCCTGGCAGCCTGAGGCTCACTTTATTGGCAGCAGCCCAGAAAGGGTCAGCACTAGTAAGTAAGAGAGGAGGAAAAGAGAGATACCAGTGGGATGGTGAAGATGCCAGAAATGAGAAATGATTGAGCTGTTTAACAGTGAAGAATGATTCTCCCAGGCTTAGAGGAGAGGTCCCTGAGCCACACCTGTCATAAAGCATCAGGAAACCATCAATCCACATCAAAGCAGTCAATTCCTTAGTCTCTGAGAGTTTAAATCATAAACACGATCAATACTGGACTCTGAGTGTTGCAGCTGCCCTTCATCCAGAGGCTCCTGGGGAGACCACAAGCAAAACAGGTTCCCCACCAGCTCACCCTGGCCCACTCCTTGAGGAGTCCAGTTGCATTCTGGTCATCAAGGGCCAAAAGTATGCATTCATTTATGACATCTCCATTTCTGGGTGATTTTGCATAACAAGGGGGCAGAGCCCAACCAGAACCAAAAGGCTCCATGCAAAAATGGGATTGTATTATCACTTTTCTTGGGTCCGATTCCCTGGAGGCAGAGCCTGTCAGCTTCCCAGATGTGCTCATACTCTCAATAACCCTTCGTATTTCTAAAATGTTTTATAGTTTGGGAAGGTTCAGGCACACAGTATCTCATCTAATCCTGCAAAAGCATTCTGTAAAGTGATTCTTGTAAAGAGCAAGGATGCTTTTTCTCATTTGAAAAAGTGGAAATGGGTCTCAGGGAGTGTGAGTAGCAGCCAGTCAGTGATTCACAGGCCTGAGACTCTGAACTCAGTCTTTGTCAAGACCAAGTCTCTTATTCTCTCTAATCAGAATCAATAGTTAACATTTCTACTTCTGGGTTTTGAGTTTGGCCTAAAGCTGCCTCTACACAACTTACATATGGTTTAAAGATTTCTCTGTACATAACCTAATTTGATGGGCAAAATAGACTAAACCAATTCTTAAAACAAGTAGCAAAACTTCAGTCATGACAAGCAACCAACTGTTCGAAATACCTTCAAATAAGACAGGTACGAACTGTAACTGATTGGGTTGCTCTGTACCTCATTTCCAGTGTTTTTGGTATATCACTTCCTCTTCTTTGGCTATAAATATAACTTCCTGCATGGTAGAGAAAAGTATTCTGAACCATTTTTGGTCCATACTGCTGTCTGATTCTAGAATCACAAACAAAACTAGATTTGTTATAATTTTGTCTTTTAACATGGGTCTCTCCCTCTCCAGAACCTTTAAATATTTCTGTTTCTTGGGCATTGTGACCATAGAGTTATCAGAGCTTTCATCCCATTTGCTTAACGGTCCCATCGCCCAGACTGACATCTTGCTCATCTTTACAGCACCAGTGTCTGTCTAGTGTGATCCTGTTTTCTAAATGAACTCCATAGTCCAGAAGCCATTGTGGATGCAGCTAAAGGGAGCAAAGGTAGATTATGCATGCCTTCAAATGTCCATGGAAGGCAATTACCCTTATAATCCCATAGATTTAGGGACTTAGGTAGGACTATAACCTAATAGTATCTTCATTATAAAATCTAAATGGGTCTGTGTGGAAGATGCAGGAAGTAGTGTTTTAAATATCACAAAGCCTTCAACATGAGAGGATTTTTGAAGGAACTATTCTACTGTATGAGAACATGGTAAGGGGGGTTAGACCCAAAATTGCTCAATCTAGAATTCAAGGCCATCCATGAATGACCACTTTCCCATCCCCTTCAGTCTTATTGACCTCCTTCCTGTCTTGGACTCCAGTCACTTCAAGCTATTTGCAATTCCAGAAAATGTCACTCAATTCCAGACACCTCACCTCTTCCCATGCCATTTTGTCTTTCTGTACTTTGCATTTTTCTTCTCCTCAAGAATCTCCTGTCCAGTATTAACATCTAGGGCAAATTCTAGGTCTCCTTCTGCCACTGACTCCACTCCCCAAATGACGTTGATGAGATTGGGTCAGCTTGGAGGATATTTATTGTGATATAGGGACTAAAAGCAGAACATTTCATGTGACCCAGGAAGATCAAAGTTCTAAGCCTTCAAAAAACCCAGGGGTCAGAAGAGACCAGGGGATCCCTCTGTCCAGAGTTAAAGCAGAGATTGTTCAGTTCAGAAAAAAAATGAAACAAGGGCTTGGACAAGTTTCTCTAGAAGTTAGAAGACAAATATCCAGGTAATTTATGTCTGTTTCTCTCAGATGGGAGCTGGGGGCTTTTTGTTTTGTTTTGGTTCTTGGCCTGGGATTTTGTGGTATTTTTATGACTTCCTCTCTCTGCTTCGCCTGCATAAGCCTCTCAGCCTGCTTCAACATTATGTCCTTCAGGGAATGTCTGGGGCATCTGAGGTGGGAAACGGTTGTCATTAGAGAAAGGAACCTCCTGAGAATTTAGATAGAAAAGTTTGAGGATTGGAAAGAATAGATGCAACCCTTGGATCTTTCTCTTTATAAAAAGCTCTTCTTTTCTTACCACCTAGAAGTAAGGGATTGAACTGAGGTAGGATCAAAGAGAGAAGAAAAAAAAATCTCAGAAGGACAAAGCCAGAAATTTCTTTTTCTTCTCGCAGCTTAACACATGGTCTTTCATTAAATCCAGAAGTAAGGCAAATATTTAGTATAAAAAGCTAGGTGTTGTTGGTGGACATGACCCATTCCCTCTCATCTCCCAATGGGTTTGATGACTGATGGTACTGTTGAGTCCCCATGCCAGTTTCCACCCTCAGGTCATCCTGAGAGACTTTTCTCCATATTTTATTTGACCTCCTTCCATGAACCCCATCTCCACCAAAAATGGATCATCTCTGACCTTGCTGAATAACTTCCTGATGTTACACAAATGATTTTAGGTGCTAAAGAAAACAAAACAACACTAGAAGTTTCAGATAATCTGAGATTGAATAACAGGAGTTTGTTACTCATCTCTGCTCCAACCAGTATTAGAAATCTTTCCACAAAAATTGATAGATACAGGGAGGCAGAAATGTATTAAGCATCTTTTGATTGCCAGACATGTAGCCAATTTTACTTTATGTAGTCCTCCAGTGATTTGGTAAGATGAATATCATTGTTTTCCCTGAAATCAAAGGAGATTTAGAGAGTTTTTGCAGCTTCTTTGCTAAGATATTTTCACACTTTAAACCTAGATATGGCTGGTTCTTAAATGAACCATGGAATCTGCTGAGTGCCATAGGAATTTGAGAATTCTCCAGGGCATCCTTGGAAGACTGAAGGAATGGTCAGACATAGAAGGAAAGTAATAGAAGGAGCAGAGGAAAGGAGAAAAGGTACAAAAAGAGAGATAAGGGAAAGGAGTGGGGGAAAGCAAGGACACCATGGTATGGCATGAAACTGTGACCCAAACAATTATCTCAAACATTCCTCTTTCTTGCCCCTTGCTCTGGAGTATCAGCTAGTTGCTGAGGAAGAAACAAGGCCCCTGTATGTTAAGGTGCTGAATGTTCAAGACACTGCTATGTATTCAGATCATCACGTCTAAATAAGCATGAACTAGAGGCAGGTAATAGCTTCCACATGCATTTCCACAACGCTCAGGATGGTCAACACGTATACGAGGATATGACAGTGGCCAGAGGGAAATACGAAGGGTTCAGGTAAGCTCATAATTTGTAACACCTTCACACCAATATCCTTTAAATATTAGTTCTATTAGTTCATTATTTATTTAGAGGAGAAGATGAGTCCTAAGTAGGGGAAGTGTTAAGCCACCCTCTTTTGCTCGTTGAACTATAACCTACATCCAGAAAATTATACTTATTATGGGTGCTCACTGAGTTTTAACAGACTGATCTTGCATTGTTAATAGAGCCTGGACTTCTAAAAATAATAATATGACAAGCACCCCAGAATCTCCTTTCATGCTTGCTTCTTTGTCTCCTCCCAGAATTACCACTATAATATTTACTTCCAATAGTAACAATTGACTCTGCAAGTTTGGGGATTTTTTTTTTAATGGATGAAGCCATATAGGATGTACTCTTTTGTTTCTGCCTTCTTTTGCTTGACATCAAACGAGACCTATCCATATTGCTGGATGTAGTTGAAGATTGTTCAATTCCATTGCTGATTGCATTCCATGATATAAATATATTGCAATCTATTTCTCCATCCTGCTGGTGTTGGGCACTTGGAAAGTTTCCAGTTCTTGCTACTATGAATAGGGCTGCTATGAAAAATCTAGAAATATCTTTTGGTGAACATACAGAGATATTTCTGTTGAGGAGATATGTAGATATAGCTAGACATAGACATACACAGAAATAGAGACAGAGAAAATGCAGGGTGATGGGGGAGCACATGTTTATCATTAGTAGATGCTACCAAACAGCTCCCTAAAGTGACTGCACTAAGTTGCCCTCCCATCAGCAGCATTTGAAAGTACTTTGCTGTATAAAGTCCACAACACAGTGTTTCTGGGGGTTTGTTTCTTTTTTACAGTCCCCTGAGCAGGCTGACCACTTCTACTTCTCCATCCCTAAAAGACTTATATACTGTTCACCTTCTAGGAATTCTGGAAAGTGCAGTTTTCTCCACTGTGTTATATTTTAGGGAAATCTTAGCACTTAGTACCCTTGGTGGGCTGGCATTCTGACCCAAGGGGCCATTCCTTTCTTACCTAACTCTAGAAAACAAATTCATAGATGTAGCCAGACTCTGTTCCCATTGGGTGAGCTCCAATTCCCTCTTTTTCTCTACCTCTCAAGAAAATACATCAGTGCAAATGAATAAGATTGAAGAGTGGGATTATCATGGGAATTGCTATAAATCTGCCCTACTTTTTTTTTTTTTTTTTTTTTTTTTTTTTTTTTTTTTTTTTTTTTTTAAGGACAGCTTCTACAAGCTTCAGTTCCTTAGCAATTACTAGTAATAAACTTCTTGGTCACACCTCACTGACACTGCAGGTTTGCTAATAAGGAGCAAAGTGATCCTAAATAATATCCTTCCCTTAGCACCTTTCTCAACTCTGGGCAAGTCAGTGGGGCCCCTGCTTCAATCCCCATGCCTTAGCATCACCCCCTTGGCCCTCTCCCACCCCCATCCACTCCTCCACAATGCCCTCCTGGAGGCATTACTAAGAACATTTCAGTGTTTGGAACCAGCCAGAACCAGCATTACTATTTGGGTGGGACCTTCTGAACAGGGACCAGGACCCATGTGGACCCCATTCTTCTTGAAATTTTCCTTCATCTATGGATACAGCTAACCAGATGCCCAAGGAGCAACAGAACTCATGCTTATGGAGTTGTCCCAAAGCCACTTGATGAGCAGAGTCCTTCTACTGACTGGTCCAGTATTCAAGAAATACTGGGCTGCAGAAGGTGCTGATATTGCTGATTTAGGGTGGCCCTCACTCCCATCCAACACAGGATGAGGTTAGGGCTCTGAACTATGAACAGTTCACTACCAACCCTTGGCCTTGGGTCCTGTGCATAGCCCATGGGTTAGCTTCCACCATATGCTCTGGGGATTGGCTTCTACCACAGTGCTGTCTTCTGTTTATAGTTCCTGAGGAAAGTAGGAATATTTTACTACATTCCCCCTAGTGTAGTCACCCTATCCCTTCTCTGGCTCTTCTCCCTTCCAGGCAGTCCTCCAGGATTGGCTGCACCTATCTCTTCCAAGGGCTTTCAAGAATGTGTTTCCACAAAGCCAGTGGGCCTGTTGGGTCAACATCCTTTCTTCCTATCCATCAATGTGGTGACATCACGTTGTCACAAGACAATCTTAAAGGACAGCAATTCCATGCAGCAATGGCTCCATCCTTGGGCTTCAGCCTGTCCACTGGTGTGGAAGGCAGGGGTGTAATCAACATTGAAAGCAATCAGTCTAGGAATACAGTGAGTGCAGCCTGAAGACCTTAAGAGAAGACACAGTTGGAAGACATGTTGTGCTACAAAGTTCTAGACAACAAATTTAACATGACCAGAAAAAGAAGCCTCATTCAAATTTTCCAGCATACTCTGGAAAACTTTTACATTTGTAGTTGTGACAATTTTAGGTGCTCGTAACTAGGCTATAGTCCTCAGTTATTCAATCAATCACCAATCTGAGCATCATAAGTGTGATTAATGTCTACTAACCAGTTGACTTGATATAAGAATATCATCCTCAATAACATGGATGAACTTTATCTCATCAACTAAGAGGCCCTAAGAGCAGACCTGAGGCTTTTCTGAAGAAGAGGAAAGTCTATATGAAGACTGCAGTTTTTGCTCGTGCTCAACAGTTCTAGCCTGTCCTTCCTGACAACCTGCTTTATGGCTTTCAGACTTGCCTAGTCAACCTCACAACTCCATAAGACAATTCCTTACAACCAATCTCTTAAGATGTGCCTATCCTACTGGTTGTTTCTCTGGTTGGCATGACTGATACAGTGGTCATCATCCATGAAGCAAAGCTAACAACCTTTGAGAGAGTTGCTGAAAGCCATTATTCACAGGTAGCATAGTATATGATGTAGTATCATGGGTAATGAGAAAGCCAGAAGTAAACATGTGACATTAGGGAAATGTGGAGGCATGAAAATCCATTTTGTTGCAATACTAAGAGATTCCAATGAGCCATGATGCCATGAGTGTCACTACCTTCCTCTTGTAGTGGGAGATTACCCAGGAATGGTGCATTTCACAATAAAGAACATGAAGAGATGGTTCTTGGACATAAAAAGGGAGAGACAGTGCCTGGATACCATGCGTAAATGTTACATTCACTGATAGAACAACAAAAAAGATATTTAAGTACCTCTTCTCTACTCATTATTCTCAATCTTTGCAGACAAATCACTATGCCTTAGATGGACCCATGAACTTCCTCATACACTTATTAATCAACTAGTCTAATAGTCAGGGACCCAGAAAAAAATGTTTTTTTCTGGGGGTTTCACCCAGTATTGGTAATCATGTCCTTCCTGCCCACTTTTGTTTCCCCATGGGTAATAAAGAATCTGGCTTCTTCAGAGTTCCTTCTACCTTTACTAACCTGGTTCTTTTCCTAAGGAATTCAAAGCATCTTTCATTTATAGCTATAACAAATTTCATCTCAGAGGATATGGGGGTTTTAGTCTGGTTTAAAGTAAAGTCCCCCTTCCTTTGTCCACCCAGGGCCTCTTGCTTCATTCAGAGAGAGGACTTCACTGTTCCAGTCTCAGACCAAGGGCATCCTCCTTAGGGCAACATCCACCTGGATCCACAGTGAATATACAGCCCAAGCAAAGTTGGCTTTGGGTTAAAGTGCAGGGACACTCAGCCAAGTGGCCTTGCAAGTAAGTTCTCTCCAGTCCTCCTCATGGTTGAACACAGTCATGCTGCCTACACTTGACCTTAAGGCAGTGAAACCACTGTTGCAAGCATTTCCACACATGGTGCTTTGACTCAGACTCCTATGCATAAGTGGGTCTGTAGCAAAAGATCTACTGGCTTGGAATTCAAGTCCTCCAAGTCCAAGCTCTCCAAGTAATTATCACTGTGAAATGAGGAAGTCTTCTTTTCGCTCTGGACTTCAGTTTCTTCATCTATAAAAGGGGTGAGTTGGTTGGAGTAAGATATTAAGGTTGCTTTCAGTTCTCATATAACATTTTTTAAATGTATAACATTTATAAGGAAAATGCAAAAATGATGTAATACTATTTCTACTACTTATGGGGTATAGTTTTTAAATTTGGTTAGGTAATATATGTATTCTCCTTTATTTTGTTCTCCTTTTGATTTGTCAGAATCAAATCAAACATCAGTGTTTACGGGATACATTAGGCAGGACAACTGACACCTGGCAGGGTGCACTGCCATCAACACCTAGACAGAGGACAGCTGAATCAGCAGTCCAAAAATGAGAGAACTTGATCTTGGTTGGTTCACAGGCAACCTTGGTTTGACTAACAAGGGTTTTAAAAGTGTGCATGGTGATGCCTTTCAATGGTGCCTGTGTATGGGGCCAGATTCCATCATAGCACCATCTCCCCAACTCCATGTCCATCACACTTCACTCATATTGACACATCCCACCACGCCACTCATAGGTATTTGAGTTTAGGAACACAAATTTATTACTCCTACCTGAGAACAGAACTAATAACAGTGCTTCCTACCCTTCCCTGTTTTGCCTCCACTGTATTTTCCAATCAATATTATATGGGCATTCAGGGCACAAAAAAATTTGTACTTCCCTCTGTGGGTCAATTGTATCCTGATATAACACTGTAAGAACATGAACTTGGAATGAGTAGACTTGGGCCCAGTTTCCAGCTCTACCATTTGCTTCTTTACCCACAGCCTCCAACTCATTTGCCTTCCAGAGTTTCTGCTGTGATCAGCAAAAGCATCTGGCACAAGGGAGCTCCCAGCAGGAACTCAATAAATGCTAATTCCTTCTCTCATCCCTTGCAGAGTCAGCCTGAACCTCTTTCCAACATCTTCTCCAGGGAAAAGGTCTCTTGGGCCCATCCAGGCTGGGTTGTGGTGTGCAATTCCTCATTAACAGATGTGAAGAGCCCAGAAATCAACAAGCTGGAGTAGAGGTGTACAGGGTGGGGCTGCCTGTTTTTTTTGCTTTGGCAATTGCCCATCGAAGTGGAAAACAGCACCACGAACATGGCAAAGGTGACAACAGTAATGGTCAAATGCAAAATTCCCTCCTCAAAATGCCTTAGTCACAGTGGCTATTGGCAACCTTTAAAAAAAAAAAAATCAAAGCTAAGATTTCTTGAAAAAAAATCACATAGCAAAAGAAGCCAAAGGAATGTCGATGCCTGTCCCTAGAAGCCACATATATCTATTTTTGGTTCCCAGTAAAGCCTAGTACACTGTAATTAACATAATAACATGCTCTCATCCATAAAGACAGATGACACAGTTGACCCTCGGGCCCCATCTGGGCAGAGGACGTGTGCTGTGGGTTGTTTTGTCAGCTGGGGACCTGGATTTTTCATTGGTACCCTCTCATCTAGTTTGGATTAGGCCCAGGCATTTGCAGGAAGACCAGAAAAGATAAGTGTGGGGTCAACTGGACCTCTAAGGGAAAAATCAGTAGATGTAAAATCAGGAGGCATCATGGGTATCATTGGTATGGAATTTTGCTCAAATAACTTCTATAAAGACCATTAGGCTCTTGACACCTTGGGAAATTAAATCTTCATCTTGATCTTTTCCACTCAAGCTGGTGAAGGACCCAATACAGCCTCCCAATTAAACTCTTGGGGATGTCATACATATGCTCTTAGGCCAACCTCCTTGACTACCAAAAAAAACAATTACCCACAGGTAGGAAGCTATAGAACATTATAGATTGCACATGAAAAGAAAAATGAGAACTTGTGAAGAAGAAACAGCAGGGTCATCTCAGGTGGTAAAACTTTCTCAAAACCCTCCATTACAGATAGCACTGTCCTTCTACCTGGAACCTTCCCTTCCTGCTCCCCTCAGCAATCTTGACTATGTGACTCCAGTCTGCTCTTCTCCAGGTCTAGACTGGGTTCGTCCCACCAGGGGATCCAAGCTTTCCAATGTTACATTTAAGTTCTTTAGGTCCCTGTCTAACCTGGAGTCATTGGTCTCTAAACCTCAAAGTCATTCTGCTGGTCCAGGGGAAAGTACAAGGAAATCTCTTACCCAACCTCATTTTCCTCACTTGTCATGATAATCTCTTAGGACTCTTCCATTTCAGGGACCCTAATCTTAAGAATGCCTTGTCCAGTGGTGAGCATAATCTGCTAGTAGCCTATCATCATCAGATGTGTGTGTGAGTGGCCATGCTGTGCATAGACAGGTAGAAACAGGTGTGTGTATGTACATAAAACTATTTTTTATGAAAGAACCTACAATTATAAAAACCTTAGTCATGTACATGGTAGCATTCATCCTTCACAATAAACTTAATAAAGCCAGAGTAAGTATTGCTACTCAAATCCAGACCTTCTGACTTTGGACCAGAGACCTCTTTGTGACCCCACATTGCAGCCCTGGTATGCAGGAGCACTGGAAGTTTATATGTCTCAGAACAGGTGAATGGGGGCATGCTTCCCTTGTTTCTGAGTTGGTGTAATGCTATAGTTAAGATCAGACTCTGCCTTAGTCTAATCTGCATTTGAATCTTAGCTCTGCCATTTAGTTGCTGTATACTCTTGAGCAAACTAGTCAACTTGATACTCTGTAAAATAAGGGCATTAATAATATACACATCAAAATGAAGTTGTCATTAAACAACTTCATTAAACTTAAACCAATGAAGTTGGATTAAACTAGGTAGTCCATGGAAGTGTTTAGCACAGACACAGCACCAATAAATGATAGCTTAATTGGATGACTATCACATATTAACTTGCATGTATCCCCAATGTGTTTCCTGCCACATGTGTTCAGAATAATTTTAATTTTTAATTTTAATTTTAATTTTAATTTAATTTTAATTTTAAAAATCCAGGAGCAGCTGGGCATGGTGGTGCACACCTGTAATCCCAGCAGCTTGGAAGGCTGAGGCAGGAGGACTGTGGGCTCAAAGCCAGCAAGGGCAAGGTGCTAAGCAACTCAGTGAGACCCTGTCTCTAAATAAAATACAAAATAGGGCTGGGGATGTGGTTCAGTGGCCAAGTGCCCCTGAGTTCAATCCCCAGTTCCAAAAAAAAAAAAAAAATTAAAAATCCAGGAGAAATACATCACTCAGTAAAGATGAGCAGGTAAAGTTAGATGAGCAGGTTCAGAAATTACTTTCGAGAAACCCAGTAGAAGGAAAGGCACTGCCTCTTGTAAAATGCTGTGGTCTTCCAGATTGTTGGATTCATGTGATTCATATATAGCCAACACAGAGAAAATCATGTGCTGATAAACAGAGCTGCCCAAAAGGGATGACTGACAGGTCTCTTTAAAGGAGCATCAATCCCATAAAAGGCCCAAAATAACCATAAGCAGCATCAAGAAACTTGGCATTTAGCACAGTACCACCTTTCCTGCATGGGGCAGGAAAGATCCAGCTGGAAACAGCAACAGGCAGAAATACAGTCTGCAACTAGATCAACCCAAGCCACCTTACATGGTGGAAGCTCAACTCATCTGAAGTTAGGTTTCAGAGGACTCTTCTTCCACAATCCAAATACCCAGCTGCTGCCCAGACCTGCTGCCTCCAGGAGAAAAGTTCTCTAAAGCCCGTATTAAATGAAGCATTAGGAAGCTAAGTAGAAGGTATCCAAGGTTGAAGGAAATAGAATCTACTTCTTAAACCAGCCCACAGAAGGTTCTCACTCCGCTGCATTTGTTTTTTAAGTGACTGTCAGATGCACTGTCCCTTAGCCTCTGGGAACCCTCTGAGAGAATATGGTACTTCCAAACTGGTTTCATCTTTTAACTATACATAGGAGAGTGGAGGTTTAAGCTATCTTAGAAGGAAATACAAGGACAGACAAAACAGAACCAAATAAAGAGCTCTGGTCCAAAACTGGGTGCCAAGACTGGGTTCTGCCTTTACCTCTTCTCTGATTATCCTTGTCAACTATGGACTATGGCTCAGGGCTCCATGCAAAGATGACCATCCTCCTGTGGATACACCCAGAAAATTGCAAGCTTCCAAGGTGGGGAAAGAAAGAAAACTCTCAAGACCTTCCTACCCAGAAATTCTGCTTCCCTTCCTCTCTTTCTGGACCTCAGTCTCTAAATCAAAAAAACATGGATCCTGGACAGGCCTCTCTAGAACATTCATTCACAATGGGAATTATATTGCTCTGGATCTTCTTGAATCCTAGGAGCCATCAGACAGCTGTTTATCAAGCCTAGTCCTAGCCTTCAGCCAATTCTTACCCCCAATAAGAAATGGTCCATTTTCTCTATGCATGGGGTCAGTTTAGGTTGTCACATAGCCCTTGGAGCACTCTTGGCATTGAGTTGGTAAGGACCAAAGACACTAAATATTTTGCAATACACAAAATAGACCCAGAGAACAAGAACTTTCTGGCCCAAAATATCCAAAAATTTTTCACTGAGAAATATTGATAGGGTGGGATAATAGCAATTATAAATAATAATATTAAACTCAGTTGACAATTTCAAATGCCTCCAGGGCCAGTCAGGGATTGCAGGATATGCCCCTCCTCAAGATCAAATTCAAGAATTCAAATCCAATTCTTTAAAATATTGCCAAAATATCCCACATACAGTGCCTTTGACTTTTGACCTCCAGATTGTGGCCTTTTGGTAAGGGTCAGAAAGATATTCATGATATATTAAGTGAAAAAAGAAAGGGTATTAATTAGTATGATCCCATTTTATACATATGAATTATCTCTTCATATATATTTTTGAACAGACAGGATTCATATATATATATGTATGTATATGTATATATATATATCTGCATATCAGCATATGTGTAAATGTGTGTATGCAAAAATGCTTTCAGAATATGAAATGAGATTTGGTGGCAACATTAGGAAATGAACCAAAGCTTCTTGTGTTTTCTCTAGCCATGAGGAAATATGAACCTTTTCAGCAGATATTGGCAACAGCTTATAATGGAGGCCCCCTGAGAATCATCTATGAAAAGTAACAGCAGCCACAACTCTGGGGTCTGTGCCTGTGATTGTCATCACATCCCAAATGAGTTTTCCTAACCCTCAATCAGACTTCTGATGGATGGACACCCACACCCTGGGCTCAGCGTGCAGATCCACAGGAACTGCAGCAATGCTGAGGGGTGGGGTATGGGCTGGGTGGGGAATGGGAGGAAATCGGTTGCAAAGGAGCAAACCATTCTCCACTCGCATGTTCTTCTGCGAGGAAAACACGTGTGCTGGCCACTAAGACAATCATTTCTGGGCTCAAAAACAGGAAGAAATTCACTAAACACTATATCGCCAGCACAAAGAGTAGAGAAGGTTTGCCAAGAATGCAGCCCTGCCTTGACAGGATACCAGCTAAGTCTTTAAAGGCAGGACCCACTGCCAGGTTCATGATTTCTGAGGCCAAGGAGCAGACCCATTTGCCTTAGGCCTCCTCTGATAGCTCTCAGACAATCTTGACTTGGGCCCATCTTTGGCCAGAAGGTGTTGGAATTAATTTCCCTTTTGTGTGGGAGGACTGACAGTTTTCTGAGCTCCACTGTCATGCAAAGTCCCACACCTGCATGATTTCTTCTGCTCTTGATAATAATTTTGTGATGAGCTCGACCTCTTACATGTAGTGTCTCATTCAATCCTAACAAAAATGCTATAAAGCAAAAAGTGCTGCCCCCATTGTATTGATGAAGAAATTGTGGCTCAAGGAGATTCAGTCCCACAGCTAGTAAAAGTCAGGTCTCAAGTCCAGATGGGTTAGTGCCCCAGTCTTTAATTTCCTGTGCTTATCCTCCATTACACACTTCCAAGGGGTGATCAAGGGAACTGAGGAAGGTCCAGTAGGCAGAGAAGCCATTGCAACTAACTTTCCTTGAGGATAATGTCCAAAGATGTGAGGCGATCTGGAACTAGGCCTTAGAGAAAGGACAGAGACTGACCATTCAATTTATCAGTTGTGCCACTGAGCTAGTGGTCAGAAATTTACCCTTGATAAAATTAAGTGCAATGAGTAATGGTATTTGTTTTGTAGTGGGAACTGAGGGGATTCACATCACTTCCTTTCAGATCCCACCCAACTTTGTTAAATGAGATATTAGTTCATAGTTCTATTGCTGCATAAAAAATAAGTCTCAAACTAAGTGCCCTAAAACCATTGTGATTTATTTAGCTCCTGATGCCATGCATTGGTGATTTGGGCTGGGCTGTGCTGGGTGGTCCTGTCCTTGGGTAGGCTCCCTCATATATATGCGGTCAGTCACATCTCAGTTATTGGTTGACGGTTGATTTCTGAGGCCTGACCTGGATAACTGGGCTGATTTGGCTCTGGTCTCTCAGTATCCAGCAGGCTCATCAGCTCAGTTCCATGGTTGGACAGGTTTTCAAAGAGAAAAGTCCACAAAACTTCCAGAAGCCCAGACTCAGAAGTGACACAGTGACACTCTGCCACTTTGTGATTGCTAAAACAAATCATAAAGTGAACCCATATTCAAGGGGTGGGGAAATAGACTTCACTTCCTGATGGGAAAAGCTACAAAGCCATATTACACAGGGGCATGGTTTTAGAGAGGGGGAAACATGTGGTCCCTTTGGAAATAACATGCCACAACTAGCTTAACATAAATTCAGTTACTAATCACATCTTGCCCCTCCTCATTCAATTCAAATTACCCTAAAGAATCCTATAGGTAGATGCTGACTCCAAATCCCTGCCCCATCTCTACTTCATTTCCTGTACCTTGTAACTAATATGTTTCTTCAATTCTTTTACTTAAAGAAATGTCCTCTCACACACACCCCAACTAGAGTGGGATAGCCTGGTGCCTCTCTTTTGAAGGCCCTTATCTCAGTTGAATCTTAATCCATTTCTTCACATACTAATGGTTTTAAAAAATAAGTATTTATGGGCTCCATAACATGCCTAGCACTGTCCTAGCATCTAGGAAAATAAGGGGAAAACTGAAACAGTTCTTGCTCTCAAATAGTTCATGGTCCAGTGGGAGAAATAGATACAAACAAAACCCATTATCGTTATTGTAAGTGCAATGATAGAAATGGGCACAGTGTTGCAGCCCAGAGGGCACCAA
This sequence comes from Glaucomys volans, assembly GCA_020662805.1. NCBI lineage: Eukaryota > Metazoa > Chordata > Mammalia > Rodentia > Sciuridae > Glaucomys > Glaucomys volans. The sequence continues at coordinate 5,376 of JAJEJO010023295.1, read as the reverse complement.
GACTTGGGCAGAGGCAGGGGTAGAGTATGCTGATGCCTGAAAGAATCCTGAAGCCCCTGAACTACTGGAAGGTGTTAAATGGAGTAAAAACAGCATAAAGCAGTGAACAATAGTGGGAAATTGCGTGGTGTGGATTGGAAAACACTTCAAAGCACAGAAAGGAAGTTGGAGCCATGGACCTTGTGAGCTGTGCTGATGATTTTAGGTTTTCTGCTGAGAGCAATAGGGCTGAAGGGTTTCAAGCCTGACTTGGAATAATATGTATTTTATATCAATCTGCATGCTGCATCACTTAGAGGGGATGAGGGTAATTCTATCATGAGTAGGCTGGATTTGGGTATTGGTGGTAAGCATGAAGAGAAAGTAATGCTTACCAAAGTAAGTACTTCATAGGTAACAATTGGCAGAGTTTGTAGATTGATGAATTAGAATGGAGGAGAGCCTCAGATTGATACTTCCAGTTCAGGTGACTGGGTATAATCACCAACAGCAGCACAGAACACAAGAGAAAGGGTAGATTGTAGGAGATTATGGGCAAGTGCCCCAGGTAAGATTGTGGTGCTTATGGAAACTCTTGGTGGAAGAGTTGAAGGAGCAGTTGGGTATGTTAGAATTAAATGCAGGAGAGAGGACTAGAGTCATTGAGCTGCAGAACAGCATGAAACTGAGGAATGTAGAATAAATCAGGGGGAGGGTACAGCATGGAGACAAGAAGAATATTTAGGATGAACCTTAGGGAATGTCTACATGTAAAAAGTTCTTAGCAAAGGAGAAGTTTATGAGAGAAAAAGAGAAAGAGTGAATGGAGCAATACAAGAAGAACCAGAGGACCTCATTGTGAACCTAGGGAACAGAAAATTCAGGATTATAGAAGTGACCAACTATTTCCAATGCATTTCAGTAAGATGAACTCTTGAAATAATGTCCTTTTGATCTAGCAGCTTAGGAATTTCTGTGACCTTAATTAATAGCAAACAGTTGTCTAATGCTTCCATATTCTAGACTATGCAAAGACATTTGGATTTTTCAAGTAATGTTTGTAACAACCCTTCAATTAATAATAAACTTTTATTGAGTGATTACTATGTGTCATAGATTGACTAACTTAATCTTTATGATAATCACATGAGCTAAGTTCTATTGCTATCATTTTAAAGCAGGGTTAAGTAGCTTACCCAAGGTCACACACCTAGGAACTGATGGGGATAGGACTCAAACCCAGGTAAGTCTAGATGGAAAGCCATGCTCTGCACCATGGTGCTGTATTGCTTCTCCCCTTAAATGTTATCCTCATGTTACAAATGAGGACACAGGACCCAATATCACAGAGCGAATACATAGCATGCCCACCATAGGAACCCAAGTTTGCTGTTAAGCACCACACTTCACAGTACTAGGAAGGGCAGCCCTGCAGAATGGTGGGGTAAAAGGCAAACCACCAGAGTCTAAGGCATACTAGGGAGGTGAGGAATGGAGTTATAGGTATGTTCTCACGGAGTGACAACATGTGGGAGATGCAGAGGAACAGGAAACAGCAGAGCTCTTCCAGAGGGTGATGCAGACTTGCCCAGAGGGTGATGGAGATGATAGAAGTCCAGTCTCCCCAGGTGACACTTGGGCTCACCAGGTGCCTCAGCAGGACCCAGCAGTCCTAGACATTGCTTCCTTCCTCCTGTCAAAGAATCATCCTAAACTTCAAGGTGGATTTCAAGGGAAATCTTGCTGCTTCCCCCAAGTGCCAAGCAACACCAACTTCTCAAAAAGAGTAAGGAGGTATGGGTCGGCTCTCGGGAAGTGTTCACCCAGTATGCCAATTTGTATTCAATGTGATTCAGCAATTATTTATTGCATTCCCATGGGCATTGCACCAGCTGGAGCCAAACTTGGTAATCGTTTCCCGCCTTATCCTTGGCAATTACATTCCAGCTGATGGGACATACATCGATATAAATTGTTCACCGATAAACATGTCCCTGAAGAGCCTTTATTTATCTTTTAGAAGCTTCATGAAATAATCATACAGATTCATCATGCCATATGCTGCCCTTAGAGTTTATAGGGGATTCCCCATTAACTTTAATAGGGAAGGTTGTAACGTGTCGCACCCCCCCTTCCTTGGCATAGATCAAGGTTAGTGCATGGCTAATAAAAGTCATATTTTTCAAAAGATCTATTGAATCATTCCTGATCAGCTCCTCAGTGACTGTAAGAGTACCTTCTCCAGGAAGGTTCTTCTGTTTTGTCTTCTCTCCAGTAGAATGATGTTCCTTATAGGCCCACCCTTGGTCCTCAGTCCCTATTTTCCAACTCATGTTGACCTCACAGTGTAAAAATCCTTCCCCTCCATGACCTAATGTCTTTCTGTTCGTTGTTGCCATGTAACCTGTTTCATTAGCCCCAACTAAAATCATGGTCAACCTTCTGTGGATTCTTCCAGGTGCTTCTGTAGGTGCCCTTGGCCTTCCAAACTTTGTACTTGCCAAGAAGTTCTGACCCTTCAGGCTTTCTTCCTTCTTTGTCATACATCACTTTCTACTTTCTGATTTGGGGAAGGTTTTTTGGTGTGTGTGTGTAAGTTTGTTTTGGAATTGACTTTGGTATTTTTTAGGGAAAAGGGCAAGCTATTGTAATAAAAAGACTCACAAGAAATATTAGCTTTGAAAAGATTTATTTTCTCTTTTGTGTAATAGTCCTGGAGTTGAGGGGGCAGGTTTGCTCCACTCAGTCATTCCAGTTCCAACTTATTGCTCCACAATCTTTGGTTGCATGACCAAAACCAGGTCATAGGTACCTCTCTTGTCTGTTTGGACATGTGATGTAAGAAAAAAAGAATTCAAGAAAAAAATGGCTTTTTGTTCATGTAACAAGTAAAAATTATCACTCACCTACCCATGGCCCCTACTTGGTCCCAGAGATGCATCCAGTTGCCTCATTCCAGGGTAAATTCTTGCTACTCTGTATGGGAAATGGGGAGAATGGGTTTTGTGGGCATCTAGTATTTCCTCACACAATCTTACTTGGTTTGCTTCTTTAGAAATGAGTGACTGAGAATCCAGTGTGGTTAATGGGAATTTGTCATCACAATAACATTTTTGTAGAAGAATGAAATATAAACCAAATGAAGAACTGGGTGGTAATCTTTGCCACTGTACCTCAGACCTTCCTGAATGGAACACTGTCTTCAGTTAAGATGAGACCTTAGGAGAAAAGGGCCACTCTTGGCTTCTTTCTCACACACAGCATATCTAATCCATCCAAAAATAGTGTGGGTTCTTCCTTGACTACATATTCAAAATCTAAACATTTTTTACCACTGCCCACTGCCAAGCCGAGCAAACATCAACTCTCCCAGAATATTTCAGGAGTCTTCTAATAATGGGAATTCTGCCCTCCTACCATTCTAATTTCAGAACAGCAACCAGAGGGATCCCTTTAAAACGTAAATCAGAGCCTGTCATTTCTCATATCAAAATTCTCCAATGAAGCTGGGTGCGGTGGCACACACCTGTAATCCCAGCACTTAGGCCGAGGCAGGAGGATCATGAGTTCAAAGCCAGCCTCAGCAACTCAGCAAGGCCCTAAGCAACTCAGTGAGACCCTGTCTCTAAATAAAATACAAAATAGGGCTGGGGATGTGGCTCAGTGGTGGAGTGGGTTCAATCCCCAGTACCAAAAAAAAAAAAAAAAAAAAAAAAAAAAAAATCTCTAATGATTTGTTGTTATCCCTGAGTGGAATGTAAGCTGGATTAGAACAAATGACCATAGCCATTGTCCTCAGATGGCCATGGCCAACTACCATCCAAAATATCTTGGGCATTTGGTAATATTTGTTGGAATGAATAAGTGAATGTAAAGATAAGGGTCAGAGACAACTCCCATAAGAGTAAGCACATTTAATCAAAGGCATGGAAAAATACTCTTTATCACTGTACTATCATCTAAATCAGTGCCTTCCAATGAGAGAGGGAGCAATACTGTCCAGAGAGCATGAGAAGTAATTCCTTAATTGAAACCACTGGAGGAGTTGACCAGAGAAAACACATGCCATACAAGAAGAATCTGGAAGACAGTCAAATCTGGCAGAGAATAGAGACAGGCAGGAAGATTCCAGTTGGGCTTATAAATCAGTGAAAACAGATTCAGGATGAAATTGGGGTTTGAATTAGGGATATCCTAGAAAATTAAGGCCAACAGGGTATGGTGGACTGATAGTTCCTTGAGCTGATAGGTTCAGATAGAAAGGAAAGATTAGTAATCTAAGAAATGCAATAAAAGCAGAAGTAGTAAACTGTTTCTACTACAATAATTAATAATAAACCTTTTAATAGCAGCAGCCAATGTGAAAGAAATTGGGAAGAAAACAGTACCATCACACATAGCTGGTAACATTGCAAACCTTTAATATGTCCATCCTTTGGACATATTAAGAAGAATACTATCTTAGATAGTAAGCCTGTCTTAGATTTTGCCCAAAGGAAGAAGTTAATAGAAGAAACCAACTATAAATACCAAGACCTTCACACAGCACTTATCATCATAGCCAAAAGTAAAGAATGATCTAAATGTGGACTACTAGGGAATGAGTAAGTAAATGATGGTATAGTAACTCAAAGGAATATATGTTCCTTAAGAAACAATTGTGCAAACCACAGAGCAACACTGATGATGCTTATGGCATAAGAGGGAGTGAAAACTCATTATATAAGTTGTAGGTGATTGGCTGAAAATCTCTAAAATTATGTTCACAGCATAGATAAAACTAAAGGAGACTATCAAAAGTATTTTTGTTAGTAGGCAAGTGATTGTTTTTCTTTTTTCTAAAATCAACTTCAATGACTAAAGTTTTAGTGTTAAGTCTTTGGTAATAGAAAATGATTTTTGTATAAAAATGAAGGGCCAAGAGAAGATACCTCCTCTCTTTGTGACTGGTCAGCTACTAATGCCCCATGAAATCGACTAGCACTGGGGCTCAGGAATTCTTCCCAGAGTACTGTTCCAGCCTGGCTACTGAATCTCTCCTACCTACCCAATTTGTGCAGAAAAGCACTGGGACATTGGGCATGGAGGCCTCTTAGAGTCACAGTGGTCATACCACATTCCCTGCTATAAACAAGAAAAATGTGAGATGATGAAACTCTTGAGGATACTTCCTGCCTTCCAGGCAAAACACAGAGCAGCAGCATCTGGCTCAAAGGCCAGGGTGGGGAAGACTCAGCCTTCCTGAGTTAGCTGCTGAAGAACCTCTGGCCCTGGAGCCTACGCTGCCAGAGAACAATTATTCAATTAGTCTTTGAGCCTGCCAGCTCTTTGCTCTCAGAACAACCAGAGTGCAAGTGTAAAAGGAGAATAATTCCTTCCTTTCACAACTTGTCTTTT
>JAJEJO010023236.1:0-10684 GCA_020662805.1 Glaucomys volans | reverse complement strand
CCTGTCCACAAGGCAGAAGCCTCTGCCTTGGAGCTGCTGGAATCCAGGAGGAGCACTGCTGCCCACCCCAGAATTCAGAGGCTGCTGGAATGAAGGAGCTGCCTAAAGGCCAGAGCTGCCACCACCCAAGCACAGGACTCTCAAATTCCCCACGAGTGACCCCTGTGAGAACTTGGCTGACTCTTAAGAGACAGGAAGAGGTCAATTTGACCAACTTGATCTTAAACACCTAGCAAAACAGTTAAAACCAGACCAAACCATAGACATTCTTGGGCACTTAAAAGAAACCATAGTTTAATGTAACTTAAGATGTACTTGTGTTAGCCCCTAGAATAGGACTGGAGGCTACAAAAGAGGGATTCTCAGGCAAATGTACCTGATAACTAACTCAAGTTCCCAAATAAAGACCTCAACCTCTCCAGCCTTTGATAGGCCTTGCTATGGGAACAACTTCTCAGTTCTTCCACCTGGTGAGAGATTGATTTCTATTCTGTATTAATCTCATTTTGGTACTTATGTCATTTTGTTTCTCTCTCATAGAAGCACCCACCCCAGATGACTACAACCTGCTCTTCCCAAGCAGACTTCTGCTCCTCATTGACCAGATTTCTAAAAGGAACTTCAAATTGCTTCCCCAGACTCCGCCCCCTTCCAGCTCGAAGCAGCAAGAGCGGTCTGTGTCCCCTCTGCTTACAGCAGTAAAATGTTCCTAATTAAGGACAGACAGTTAGTGTAAAAATAAGAGATCTGGTCAAACTGAGGAATAGAACTCATCAGAGTCTGGGAAATTGGAAACTGAAACACCACTAGTTTCCTAAACAAGGATTTGTTAATGTGGATAAGACCAGTGGGGAATGTTATAGCCACAGAAAACAGATTGGAATGTTGATGTTCCCCAGGGAGATTCTCCATCGTGATTGGGAGAGTCAGCCCCACCCCAAATCCCAAATCCCCTCCATATAGCCCATCCCAACCCCTTCCCCTCCCTATAGCCCCACCCTGGTCCCTTCCTGCGCCCTATAAAATTGCCAATAAAAGAACTGGCACACAGTTTCCCAGCACCCCGATTTTAGGAGTAAGGGCATTGTCGCTGGCCAGCTAAAATAAAGGCTTCTTTTGGCTTTACGTGATCAGCTTGGATGATTTTGTTTTCTTTGGGTACAACAGGCCACATGCCTGTGACTGTGTCTTGGAAAACCCAAAAGCAGAGTGGGTTCACTGCTCAGGCATGATCAGTGCAAAATGAGCAGTCTGGATGAACCCAGAAGTGTTGCAGCTCATGAGTGAAAAACTAGGGAACAATACAAGACATACAAAGAATGGGTGAAGAGAGGGGCTAACCTTACCCTGTTAGGCCCGTATAACAAAGAACATACAACAAAATCCCTTGCAAGAATCCTAGAAGGGCTGATATCACTAGGTAGAAAGTACACGGAGGTTGGTCCCCTATTTGTGCTTCCCATTTTTGTGCCTGGTGTAATACTTGTGGCCAGCATTCAGCATCCCATATACTATCAGAATTCATCCATGGGCAAGGACATATTGCTAGTTCACAAATGTAACCTAGTTCTTTATCATCTACATTTACTTGCCTACTGCGCAACAATGTTGCAGACTGGCCACTTGGTTTGTTTACAAAGCCGAGGGTGAATTACCCATGTAGCTTATGTTGTGCAGGTCACTCACCCGGGATTACTTTACCCTCTGCTGGAGTGAGGAAGATGAGTGCAGATCACTCACCTGACTTAGGCTTACCTTACCCTCTCGCAGGGGCCCCATGCTCCGCTGCCAAAATGTAAAGTGGAACAGGAGTGGCCTGTGGGGGTAAGGAGGATGAGTGCAATGGCGCTAACACCACGTCAGGAGCTCAAGTTTTGAAGACCAGGTTTGGTTTAATGCGGAACAAACAAGCATATATAACAGACATTCACTAATTACAAATTGCCAATAGCTGTTAACACCCCATGCCAAGCTCCCGATCATGCTCCTGCTAAGCTCCTGATCAGACCAATTAAGGGAAGAGAAAACACCTGACCTCTGTATCCTCAGGTACTCCTATACTGTGGGCTAAATGGCATGGGTCTCAGGGCAGGGTGCCTATCTTCTAAAGGCCAGATGGACAAATGGACGGATGGACATGGATGGACTGATGCTGTTTGACCTCTCTGGAGAATTTAAAGGCCAGTGTGAGATACAGAAGTAAAATGGCAAAAGGAGTCTCTAATCAGGAGGTCTGCAGGGTATTGGGAAGGGAGGGATCAGGGAGAGGATAGGAAGGGTGTGGGAAGGGGGTCAGAAAGAGGATGCCTCCAGCACCAATAAAGGACTCCATACAAGTCTTTGCACCTTCCATGTAGCATAGGCTGGAAAACCTAGCCCAGGTCTGGGGTCAGTTACAGGTCATGTGGCTGCAGCCAGAGGTCTTTGTCTGCAGGGTAGGGGGTGCACAGTCAGTTTGGGGATTTAGCCACAGCATAAGCAGTGGCTGGGGGAACCCCCAAATTCAGAGGACCATATTCTCAACGGTCTTCCCCAGGTCTCATCAGCCATTTAACTTAACTGCAGGGTAAGGGGGAAGGGTCAATTTTACCTTACACCCATTTCCCAATCAGGGAAACAAAATGTAAGCCCAAAAGGATGGGAAGCAGAACTCCAGGGATTCAGGGAAACTTTTATTCCTTCACAGACTGAGGAGCCAGTGGGACCCACTTTCTGGAGGGGAAAATGGCCCCAGTTACAGAGGGGATTTTGCTTTTATAGGGTACAATGATGTAGTCACTGGAAGCCATGTATGTGCAGTTTTGACCATCAGGGGCTAGTTGCACAGGTTAAAACTTTAACTTAGGAGGGTGGTTGAGAAAGGGTTGAAACTCATTGTTCTTATTCTGGGATCCATTGTTTCCCAGAGTTTCAGTATTTGTTGTGCCTCTGTTTAGGGCTAATTTGCAATGGGGGAAGATAGAAGTCTAGGTCCCACTGCTAATGGGAATGGTGCCCTGGGAGAGGCTTAATGTTTGGACAATTTCCCGTCCCTTCTCCCAAGTCAATCTGTCCCTGCATTTCTCCTGGGGAGCTGTCTTCTAGGAATATTATTTTCCATAACCCTTCCATATGAAAAAATGTTCAACTTTTTTTGCAATTAGGAAATGCAAATTAAAACTACACTGAGCTGGTGCATGCCTGTAATCCTAGCAGCTTGGGAGACTGAGGCAGGAGGATTGTGAGTTCAAAGGCAGCTTCAGCACAAGCGAGGTGCTAAGCATCTCAGTGAGACCCTGTCTCTAAATAAAATACAAAATAGGGCTGGGGATGTGGCTCAGAGATCAAGTGCCCCTGGGTTCAATCCTCAGTACCTGACCCCCCCCAAAAAAAAACTACACTGAGATTTCACCTCACTCCAGTCAGAATGAGAATTATCAAGAATAAACGTAACAATAAATGTTGGCAAGAATATGGGGGAAAACGTACATTCATACATTGCTGGTGGAACTGCAAAATGGTGCAACCACAGAGAAAGCAATACAGAGATTCCTCAGAAAACTTGGAATAGAACCACAATTTGATCCAGTTATTCCAATCCCCAATATATAAACAAGGACTTAAATCAGCATACCACAGTGACACAGTCACGTCAAAGTTTCTAGAAGTTAAATTCATAATAGCTAAGCTATGGACCCAACCTAGGTGCCCTTCGACAGAGGAAAAGATAAAGAAAATGTGGCATAGAATAAGTTATACTCCATGTGTGTTTAATATGCCAGAATATGCTCTCCTGGCATGTTTATCTAAAAAGAACAAGAACAAAAAACATCATGATGTGTGTAGAGTCTGTGAGAAATAGAAATATAAAATCTGGTGGTTCATTTTCAGAATTCTGAAAAATTTGATCCACCTAAATTCTAAAATTAGCCAATCACATAGATTGTAACCATGACCTCCTCCATCAGAGGGAAGGGCAGCACTGTGTTAGGTTAGACATATAAGCACGGGGACAGCCAGCCAGGTTCTGGTGGCACCCCCTTCTGGAAAAGATCTGCCTTGCCCACCCACTTTGGAGCACGAGTTGGATTTCTTGCAGCACCTCCTTATTTCTAACAATTTTGTTGCCCAATGTGAGGTTCCATACCTCACCTATGGGTTGCAGGGACATCGCCTCCTCAGAGGAGACACATCCCACTGCTTGTTGTGGTGGCCTCAGAAGGGGGGAAGAAACTGCCATCCCTGAGGCCAATAAAGGACCCAAAATCCAAAGAGGATTGAAAATGGATCAGCAAGGCAGGGAAAGGGCCCAGGCAAGTACCACTGTGACCAACCGAGTCTATGCATAGACCAAGGTGGGAAAATCTATTCTCCAGCTTGAGGGAGAAGTACTCTTTGGTGGTCCACCCTTCCCAGAGGGTTGTGTGTAACTCAGAAACACAAGATTACACCCAGAAAAATGGAATGGAGAGTAATGCAAGAAATCACTGTTTGGTGGCCTGGAGCATACAGGGGCCCTAGATGTGTAAGAAATCCTCACTAAGGGAGATTATATATGTGGGGGATGAAAAACTAAATGCACATGGGGAAACTCAGTTACAAGAACTCACCAAAAATGGTGAATAAAATGTCTAGGGCTGGGGACAGGGAAGAACAATGGAAAGAGACCATGTGTCCAAATCCTTTCCTTTAAAGTGTCCTGAGCAAGGAGTAAAAAATGGTGGTATTGGGAGTAAATCTTCCCCATGGAGGATGAGTGAACCTCTGGTTTCAGCATCCACCATGGCTGGCAGACTGTTCCTAATGTTCCCAAGTGCACAGGTCCTTCTCATTTCTGGGCCATACTGTAAAACTCTGTGGTAGGCTCTATTTTAATTTTGAAAGGGTTAAAGGTAATAGAGATGCTAATGGACATCTGGAGCTGTTGTTTCCCACCTGTGGAGATCTAGAACCTGCTAAAAAGCTACAAGATATTTGTTTCCTGTCTGTTTTATGTGTGTCTGCACACCTGGGTATTGTACATCGTGGGTCTAGATATGTGCTTGTGTCTATATCATGTATGTGGTGTCTAATTTGGCTTGTAGGTAAATGGGTATTCGTAAATTTAGTGAATGGATACAAAGGCCTTTCAGCTCACATGACAAAATTTTAATAAAAAGAATAAATCTAAATCAGTAAGAGTAAAGATGCCTTTAAAATTACTAACCCACATGTTTCTATAGGTGACCAAATTAACAGAAGCTTGTTTTTGTTCCCCATGCACTGATAGGGACACGATTTTAAGAAAGGGAAGAAGGAAGGTTTATTGCTTTGAACAGTGATAGGCACAGAAGATTCTAGTCCTAGAGACTGTAATTCTATGTTCAGGGAGAGAAAAAAAAAGTTTTTTAAAGAAGCTGTTCAAAGGCTACATCCAGGTGTTTCTGGTAGAGAAATTGTGATTCATTTGTTAATTTGGGACATTACAATTTCTTTTCTTTTTTTTAAAAAATATTTTTTTAGTTGTTGATGGACTCAATGCCTTTATTTAATTTATTTTTTATGCAGTACTGAGAATCAAACGCAGTGCCTTAGGCAAGTACTCTACCTTTTAGCCACAAGCCCAGCCATGGGAGATTACTGGTGTTTTGGGGTAGTTGCTTGGACTGGGATGAGAAAGGGATGGTCCTGTTTCCCAGTCCCCAAGTTGGGGAGGGGAAGGTGTAAGCACAAAAAGGAAAAAACACGGGAGGCAGACCTCGACGGATTCAGAAAAGCCTTTATTCCTTTGCAGAGTTAGGCGTCATTCGGTCCACTTTCCTGATGGAAAATGGCCCCATTCGGGTCCACTTTCCAGATGGAAAACTGGCCATCAGTTACAGGGGGGATCCTGATTTTATAGGGTAGGAGGAGGAGGATGTGATCATTGTGTAAGTGCAATTTTTACCATCAGGGGCCAGCTGTACAGGTTAAAATTAGATGCTGAAGAATGAGTGTTCAAATCTTGCCCAATGTCATTCAGGATTAGGTTGACCTTGGGAAGGTCAAGGTTTAGGGCCTAGCATTCCATATCCACCCTTTTCCCCAGGGCTCATTGTTATCAGGAATGCACTGGGAGAGGTTTAATGGTTGATCAGTCTCCTTTCCCGCTTCTCAAGCCACACCGTCCCTTCATTTTTTTTGGGGAGTTATTTTATCGGAATATTATTTTCCATAACCCTTCAGAAGGGAGAAAAGAAAGAAAAAAAAGTGTCTATTTTAAAATAAGTGTCAAGCCGGGCATGGTGGCGCACGCCTGTGATCCAAGCTACTTGGGAGGCTGAGTCAGGAGGATCACGAGTTCAAAGCCAGCCTCAGCAACTTAGCGAGGCCCTAAGCAACTCAGTGAGACCCTGTCTCTAAATAAAAATACAAAATAGGGCTGGGGATGTGGCTCAGTGGCCAAGTGTCCCTGAGTTCAATCCCTGGTTCCAAAAAAATAAAAAATAAAAAATAAAATAAAATAAGTGTCAAATTGTTAATTTCTATAAAATATTTAAAAAGCAATATCCATTACTTCTAAGATTTTTCTTCAGCAGGGAAAAGATGGTTTATACTGTTAACTAGATTTGTCCGATACCTTGTGAAAACACCCAGAAAAACCACTCCAGACTCGGGAACTCACCCAAGAGATTTTATTAAGCAGACAGGCAGAATGTCTACCTGCAGAATGAGAGAGTGAGAGTGAGAGTGATAGAGAGAGAGAGAAACAAAGAGAGAGAGAAAGGAGCGAGAGAAAAGGAGAGAGGTGGATGGCCAGAGTGTTTGCTCTCAGGACTGGAGAAGAGGGAGAGAAAATGGCTGGGGAGCTTCTCTTAAGTAGTTTGAATTTCACGGGCTAGTAGCCATTGGACCAATGACACAGGCTAATGATCTGGACCAATGACTGACTAGTAAATTCATAGGCTGACAATCTGGGTTGTAACGTGGTGTGTGTGGGGGGGAGGGGGACAGAATATTGGCTGCAGCAAAATGGCCTGATGCCAACACCAAGTTTTCATGGGGGGTAACCTAAGTTAGAAATGTATACATTAATTTTAACATAATGGGATTAATCTTCCTGAATGTGTTTGTTAAAGGAGACATCTGATTAATTTGCAAAGTTATAATACTAAAATATTAACTAAGTATAAATTTAAGTACTCCTGGCTTCTTGGATTCCATAACTTAACATATATTTGGGTCTATTCAATGTGTTTTTATAAATTGGTAAAGCTTTTGAAAAGTTTAAGATTGCTCATTTCTGGGTTTTAACTTAAAAACAAGGTTACTACTGTTAAGCAAATCATGCTCAGCAAGAGATAAGCACACTCAGAAAGGTTTGAGAATTCAGGTATATTTTGCTTTTGGACCCAGGTAAGCTGGTACTCTGAAATTCTGGATTACAAAAGGATTTTTTTAACCACTGAAACATTGGTGGGTTTGAATTCTTGGCCTACATGACCAAAGACCATGTACAGAAATTTTATAAAAAGTAACAGTTCACAGGTGCAGAACAAAGATAGGAAAACACTAGCGAGTGTCATGGTGAAGTGGCCTTCACCACAGGCAGCAGGAACTCAAGAGGACTTAAGGTTACCTCTCTAAGAGCTGTATTTCTAAGAATGAAGATCAGGAGGTTGTAGTTTAGACAGCAGATAATTGGCCTAGCAATTAAGGGATGCAGCTGCATTCCTGCAGAGTTCAGAAAGTTACAAAGTAGAAGAAATGACTCTTTTCACAGGCACCTGTTGTATCTCTGGCCTTGAAAGCCTGGCACAGGGTGCTCACATTCCAAGAGGCAGCAGCCAGACTCCTAGAGACAGCTATTTACAATCCCATAGGTAGGGCCTGGTGAATTGGGTTTCCTGAGGAGAGGCTTATGGGAGGGGAGGGGAGTTAGCCCTTTCCCCAGGCACTGGCTGTTCATCACAGTGTTCTTCCAATTTCATTTATAATCAGGTGTGTTTTTTGTCATTGCACTAAGAATCAAAATTTTAACTGATGTAATTGCATTTGCATACAAAGGATTTCAGCTATATTTTGATTAAAATACTGTAAAGAGTTAAGCATTTCATTAAAGGAGTAAGATTTGCTTAAATATGAAAAGATAGATCTCCCCTGATGGGAGGCAAAAACTAGTGAAAGACTTTTCCACTTGGGTGTACTAGTCTGGGGACTTAAGACTTTGAGATGAAGGCATTGATCATAGTCCATGCCAAAGAGACATTAGAAAGTGTTGGGGCTAATAACTGGAATCCATGTGGTACAGGCATTGGAAAGACACCACAGCTATTGGCTTGGCCCATGATTTTCTAACTGATTACACCCTGTAGTTCTTGAATCAATTTCTTTGTAATTTTCATTCAGGTGCACACCCAATTCTATCTTCCCTCTGCTCCAGGATGGAGAATTGACTGAAATGTTTGGCCTCTGAAACACGGAAGTGTTTGTCCTTTACATTTGAAAGGAACCTTGATTGGGCCTATTACTCTGAGTGCCTGACAATCAGCTAGGTTGTCTTGTTGGGTGGGGGTGGGGGGATAAAAACTGCTGGCAGCAGAAGACTTAATGATTTTCAACACTAAAAGAAAGTTATAGAGATAAAAATATATTTTAAGAAAAAATTAGAAAGTAAAAGAAATGTTTCTGGATTCCAAAGTATTTTCTATGGTAAAATAATGTTCTTGTTCTAAAATTGAAAATGAGCTTCAGGAGAATAAAACTATGGGTATAAACAGGTTGTAGAATGTCTAAGCTGCAGAAGGTTTAGGAAGATAAGTCTCAAAAAGTTTTCATATGTGATTTAATTCACCATAAGTAGCACCATCAAATTATTCAAATTTTAATGTACTAATAGGAAGTAAAGTCTGAGCATTAATCTGCTCTTATCTATCAAGATAATTTCTCATCTATGTTAGGTTTCATTATTCAGTGGACAAATCTTAAAGGAATTAGGGTTTGTTCCATTCTGATTAAGCAAACAAGTGTTATTTTAGGTTATTACCCTACACTGTGGATTCTAAATTTTTCTTTAATGGCTTCTTTGTGCATGAGATGTATTCATGTCTTTCAAGTAAAATGTAAAGCTTAGGAGAGCACTTCACCAGGCTGGTGTTCTCCAAACTAAAGTTGTCTGTAGTAGTAGTCTCTTTGAGATTTATACAGAAATAACAAATTTAGTTTTGAACTTATTTACATGATTTAATATTTTGTAATTAGATAGAAATAACCTGTCATCAATAAGTAATATATATGAATGTTATGTTACTCTTTACACTGGGATGAAAATTTAAATGTATTTTTGTGAAAGACCCTCAGTCACCCTGTCCAAGGAAGATCACGTGAAGACACTGGCTGCAAAAGCAAGAGGTGTTTATTAGTACACAGGTGCCTGCGGGTGCTCAGCAAAACCTCAGCCGGAGCTTCGGTGAACTGGCACACCGGGCTTTGGGGTACAGGGTTTTTATAGGGTAAAGGGGCAGGTTTCGCGCGCGTGGTAAGCAACTGGTTTCTTATTGGCTATTTTGAATCCAGCACATAGGTCATACTATGTTCCCGGAACAACCACAATTTTTGCTTAGTCATAGTGATCTATGCTTTTTCAACCGCCCTGTGCTTTCCCAATTGCCCTGTTCTTTTTCAACCTGTTTTATCAGTTTTACGACCTCCGGGCAGTTCCCGGAACCTTCTCAGGGGGGTTGGATAGAGTGACCTATGTCATGGGTTTAAGACATAGAGCTGGGGTCTTTCATTCCCCCCTTTTTCTTTATCATGGATAGAATCTTATATCCATTTGTCCATCCTGCCTCGGTTATGGAGAATATTCATCAGTTTGCTTAATCATTTGGTACTGTTGAGTAAAGACCATAGTCTGGATTGTGGAAAGTCGGTCCTTCATAAACTGTACTAGTCTGTTCAAGATGCAGGGCCCAAAGGTGAAAATTAGTATTAAAATTATCAGAGGGCCAGCTATAGTAGATAGCAAGGTAGTCAACCAGGGGGACTTATTAAACTATTATTCAAACCATCCCTGTTGTGCCTCAAATTCTTTCTGCCGTTTGGCTAATCTTACTGTTACCTTCTCCATGGTTTCTCTGACTACTCCTGTATGGTCAGCATAGAAACAGCATTGTTCCTTTAGGGCCACACAAAGACCACCTTCCTGTAGGAACAGTAGGTTTAATCCCCTTCTATTCTGCAACACAACTTCAGAAAGGGAAGTAAGAGATTTTTCTAGGGCTGTAATAGACTTTGCCATAGCAGCTAGGTCCTCATTCATGGCGGCCTGTAGATATAAGTACTGATTTCCCTGCACTATTGCAGCTGTTCCTGTGCCGATTCCTGCAGCAATTCCCCCTACTCCTAGTAACAGAGCTGTGGCCAGGCTAATGGGTTCCCGGGGGTACCTCTTTTGGCCTTCTAGGTGACCCAGAACATACTCTGATTGTAGGTAGGATATCCTAGGCCATAGCTGGACTAATACACAGAAATCGGTTGTGACATTTAGAATGGCAGTGGACACACAAGGGGTTAGTCCTGTGTTGCATGCCCAGTAGGTCCCATTTCCAAGATCCTTCAGCTAATTCACAAAGATCGAAAGTCAAGTCCAGCCACCAGGTATTTAGGGCATGATGCCCTTGAGCCAGGACCAATTTCTTTCCAGTTTCAATATTGTGAATAAACCATACTAGATTTCTGGATATAT
>JAJEJO010023216.1:0-12581 GCA_020662805.1 Glaucomys volans | reverse complement strand
TGGGTCCAAGACTTAGGGAAACTGAAATGGCACATCTCAAAGCCTGTAGTGGAGAAGAGGTATGGACGGGTGGTTCCCAGGCAGGGGTGATTTTATCAGAGGACACTGGGGACACTGGCTGTTGTCCAAGCTGGCTGGTGAGGGAGGTGCTGCTGACATGATGCAAAGAAGAGCCCAGGGGACTGTGACACATCCTACAAGGCACAGGACTGTCCACATGGCAGAGAATTCCCCAGCCCAGTGTCCACAGGACTGCCCTGGAGATAGCCTGCTCTAGATGAAGCAGACTTGCTCTGAATTCCTAAGCTCTGAAATTAGGTGTGAAGTACATGGGAATTCCTTACAGTGGTTTGACGACACCTGTGTGTGTTTACATTTAGTGTGATAGGATATTTTAGAGATGTCATAAGAGAACTTCATAAAAAGAATGGCTGTATGCAAACACTCCACAAATGTCACCTCAGCCTTAATTAAAATGAGAACTGAAACAAAGTGCCCTAAGTGTCAACTAGTGACTAAGGAGGAAACCATGATGAGGCATGTCAAGGTTTAGGGAGGCGTTTGACATGATTGTCATTTACAGAGAGAAAAACACAGGGAAGAAGTCTAGCAAGTAATTACATGAAGTCTGAAATATTTAGGTGAAATCTCTATGTATTCTGCAGTAATTCTCATGCAGTTGAGTTTCTGTGAAAACCTGTCAAATTATGGTCTATATGCAAAGTTTTGGTTTTCTAGGGAGATTAATTTTTAGTATGTGACTATATATGTTTTAAGGAAACTACAGTTTTAAAAATACTTGTGGTAGAAAGCTGTGCTTGTTTACCCAAAACTGAAAATTGTGTTTGGGTTTAGTGGTTGATTTTATTTCCCATTCTGGTAAATATTAACCCATTGACTACGACCTTTGCTATGGTTTGGATGTGTGATGTCACCCAAAAGCTCATTGTGGGAGAGGCTCCTGGTTCTTGGCTGGCATCTGTGAACATCTCAAATGTGTAAGGAGAACCTACACTTATACAGGTCTAGCAGGCACACCTGCAGGAAGGAGCATTCCCTCTTGCCGACCAGTGGAACAAGACCCCCTCCCCATAATTAGCATAGCTGTTGCCAGGGAAACCTTGAGGGGTCCAGATTGGACCCTAAGCAAAGGCACAATTAGATGTTAATAAAAGAATGATTGGACAAGGTGCAATCCTTACTTAACATATCTGGATGTTACATGATTGGACATGGATATAAACCCTAATTAGCAATAAGGGCAAACAGGTAATGAAACCTGATTGGCTCATGCTACTAATTAGGCACAAGACATATCCACAATAAATGAGTTTGCAAGCAGCTCACAATTTGCTTGCTTCCACCCAACTCCCGGGATCTGTGTCTTGACTCCAATCTGCTTACTCCTGTGACCAAGTGAGGCCAAGGATGAACCTGCAAGAGCTCATGTCTGAGACTATGCAGGAATTGTTCAGAGGTGCCTAATCAATAGATTAAATGTCCTGAGCTGCTTTCCTCCTCTACACCTCTGCACCAAGGGCACTGGAGTTCACCATCTATAGACTGAGACTTCTGAAACAGTGATCCCAAATAAACTTCATCCCCCCTGATAGTTCTTGGCAGGTCTTTTGGTCAAAGGGACAAAAATGCTAACTAAAACAAACTTGTTTTTCCAGTTCCAGTTAGACCCCACCAACCCTTTTCCCTGTAGAACTAGAAATATATGCATATACCTCCTACCTGGGAAAAGTTATTTTGCATGTATAACAAATGAATGCCTATCAGTTTATGCTTTTCTTTAAACAAAGGGGAATATTAAAAAATGGTTATACCAGCTTTTATTTACCACAGACAAATCCTGAAATAACTTGAACTCTACCAACAAGAGAATTTTTTTGTGTGGGAGTGTGCTCTTGAAATGGTTTATTATTTACTAAATCAAAAGAACTGGGTATCAGAACCCACAACAGAGACTCTCAAAAACATGACATTGAGCGAATGAAGCCATAACAAAAGTATACATGCTTCAAATTTACATTTGTAGGAGGCTAGGAAGAGGTTACTAATCCATCATGGTAGAAATTAGATGAGTAGGTGCCAGTTAGGGTTAGACTTCACCTGGGAGGAGTCATGGGAACTCTCTGGGACGATAGAAATAGTCCACAATCGTCTCTGGAAGTTTCATTCCACAATTTATAAATTTGTCAAAAATCCCTGGGTTGTACACCCAAGGTCTTTACATGCCACTGAGTCACAGAGAGCTCCTGTTGCTTGTGAGCCTGCACAATCATAAAGTGGGGGAGTTGGACTTCATTCAGTCAATTCAGTATCGGTGTGAAGTGCTTACCCACCTCAAATGTCCAAGTGAACCACCTCCAGGGAACCACCTCACCAAAACCTCCTGTGGCAGACTCTTCCTCCTTGGTGACAGACCATGATGCTGTTCTCTCAGAAATCTACCCAGCCCAAGAGGGAAACTGCCACATTTAAGCATATCATGTAATCCCATTCTCTTTGGCCAACACTCACATTCAGCCTCCCTTGCGTGTAGAGATAGACACATGACCTAGTTCTGGCCAACAGAATAAGAATAAGAGAAATTTTGTTAGGGATTTTTCTCAGAATTATTTCCCAAAATATGGAATGGGCCTCTCTCACCTTTGATGACATGATGCTTGGAGCAGCTGCTGTACTGCATCTTGTAACCATGAAGACAGCCCAGAGAGCCAAGCAGGTGTCAATCCAGTTTACCTCCATCTTAGAATTAAAAAACATCCTTGAACTACTGACCTCCAAACTTGTCCTTGAGTCAGCAATGCATGATTCTGTGGCTTCAACCAAAGTTGGACAACTTTTCTTGTAAAGTTCCAAAGCTAAAATTTTTTTTTATTAATTTTTTTTTTTATTTTAGTTCATCATACACAAATGGAGTACAACTATCATTTTTCTGGTTGTACACAAAGTAGAATCACACAATTTGCATATTTATACGTATACATAGCGTACAGTTGTTTGTCTCATTCTGTTACCTTTCTGTCTCTGCTCCCTTCCCACCACACATTTTCTTCTATACAATCCATCCCTTCTCCATTCTTCCATACCTCCCCCCACCTCCTCTGTGTGTCATCAACCACTTATAAGAGAGATCATTCGGCCTTTGGTTTCTTGGGATTAGTTTATTTCACTTTACATGATCTTCTCCAATTCCATCCATTTACCTGCAAATGTCATAATTTTATTTTTCTTTATGGCTGAGTAAGATTCCATTGTGTATGTATACCACAGTTTCTTTATTCATTCCTCTATTGAAGGGCATCTAGTTTGGTTCCACAATCAAGTTATAGTGAATTGGGCTGCTATGAACATTGATGTGGCTGCATCACTATAGTATGCAGATTTTAAGTCCTTTGGGTATAGACCAAGGAGTGGGATAGCTGGGTCAAATGGTAGTTCCATTTCGAGTTTTTGAAGGAATCTCCATACTGCTTTCCAGAGTGACTGCACCAAATTGCAGCACCACCAGCAATGTATGAGTGTGCCTTTTTCCCCACATCCTTGCCAACACCTATTGATGTTTGTATTCTTGATAATAGACATTCCAATTAGGGTGAGATGACATCCTAGGGTAGTTTTGATTTTCATTTCTCTTATTACTAGAGATGTTGAACATTTTTTCTTTTATCTGTTGATTGTGTGTAGATCCTCTTCTGTGAAGTGTCTGCTCATTTCCTTAACCCATTTATTGATTGGGTTATTTGTATTCTTGGGGTAAAGTTTTTTGAGTTCTTTATATATACCCACTCTGTAGGCTCTCTCTCCACATTGATGATTGTTTTCTTTGCTGAGAAAAAGCTTTTTAGTTTGAATCTATCCCAATTACTGATTCCTGCTTTTATTTCTTCTGCTTTGGGAGTCATGTTAAGGAAATCCGGTCTTAGGCCGATATGATGAAGCTTTGAACCTACTTTTTCTTCTATTAGGTGTAGGGTATCTGGCCTAATTCCTAGGTCCTTGATCCACTTTGAGTTGAGTTTTGTGCAGGGTGAGAGATATGGGTTTAGTTTCATTTCGCTGCATATGGATTTCCAGTTTTCCCAGCACCATTTGTTGAAGAGGCTGTCTTTTCTCCATTGCATGTTTTTGGAGCCCTTGTCTAGTATGAGAAAACTGTATTTATGTGGGTTTGTCTCTGTGTCCTCTATTCTGTACCATTGATCTACCTGCCTATTTTGGTGCCAATACCATGCTGTTTTCGTTACTATTGCTCTGTAGTATAGTTGAAGGTCTGGTATTGTGATACCTCCTGTTTCGCTCTTCTTGCTAAGAATTCCTTTAGCAATTCTGAGTCTCTTATTCCTCCAAATGAATTTCATGATTGCTTTCTCTATTTCTATGAGGTCCATCATTGGGATTTTAATTGGAATTGCATTGAATTTGTATAGTGCTTTTGGTAGTATGACCATTTTGATAATATTAATTCTGCCTGAACATGGGAGAACTTTCCATCTTCTAAGATTTTCTTTAATTTCTTTCTTTAGTGTTCTGTAGTTCTCATTGTAGAGGTCTTTCACCTCATTTGTTAGATTGATTCCCAAATATTTTTTTTGAGGCTATTGTGAATGGTATAGTTTTCCTAATCTCTCTTTCAGAGGATTCATCACTTATGAATAAAAATGCATTAGATTTATGAGCATTAATTTTATATCCTGCTACTTTACTGAATTCATTTATGAGTTCCAGAAGTTTTCAGCTCCTCTAAATATAGAATCATGTCATTGGCAAAATGGGATAGTTTGAGTTCTTCTTTTCCTATTCGTATTCCTCTAATTTCTTTGGTCTGTCTATTTTCTCTGGCTAGCTTTTCAAGGATGATGTTGAATAGAAGTGGTGAAAGAGGGCATCCCTGCCTAGTTCCAGTTTTCAGGGGGAATGCTTTCAATTTTTCTCCATTTAGAATGATGTTGGCTATAGGCTTAGCATAGATAGCCTTTACAAATGTTAAGGAATGTTCCTACTATCCCTATTTCTTCTGGTGTTTTGAGCATGAAGGGGTGCTGTATTTTATCAAATGCTTTCTCTGCATCTATTGAAATAATCATGTGGTTCTTGACTTTAAGTCTGTTGATGTGGTGAATTACATTTATTGATTTCCGGATGTTGAACCAACCTTGCATCCCTGGGATGAAACCCACTTGATCCTAGTGCACGATCTTTTTAATGTGTTTTTGTATGTGATTTGCTAAAAAATTTTTAAGAATTTTTGCATCTATATTCATTAGGGATATTGGTCTGAAATTTTCTTTTCTTGATGTGTCTTTGTCTGTTTTTGGTATCAGGGTGATATTGGCTTCATAAATAAATTTGGAAGGGTTCCCTCCTCCTCTGTTTCATGGAATACTTTAAGGAGTATTGGAATGAACTCTTCTTTGAAGGTCTTGTAGAACTCAGCAGTGAATCCATCTGGTCCTGCACTTTTCTTTGTTGGTAGGCTTTTGATGACTTCTTCTATTTCACTGCTTGAAATTGATCTATTTAAATTATGTATATCCTCTAGATTCAGTTTGGGTGGCTCATATGCCTCTAGGAACCTGTTCATGTCTTCAAGATTTTCTATTTTGTTGGAGTATAAGTTTTCAAAATAGCTTCTAATTATATTTTGTATTTCAGTAGTGTCTGTTGTGATATTTCCATTTTGTGATTTGTGTGTGTGTGTGTGTTGTTTTTTGTTGTTATTGTTGTTGTTGTTGTTGTTGTTGTTGTTTTTTGGTGGTGGTGGGGATTGAACCCAGGGCCTTGTGCATGTGAGGCAAGCACTCTACCAACTGAGCTATATCCCCAGCCCCAATATTTCCATTTTCATCATGAATTTTAGTAATTTGAGTTTTCTCTCTCCTCTCTTCATTAGTGTGGCTAAAGATTTATCAATTTTGTTTATTTTTTCAAAGAACCAACTTTTTGTTTTGTCAATTTTATGAATTGTCTCTTGTGTTTTGATTTCATTGATTTCCACTCTGATTTTAATTATTTCCTGTCTTCTACTACTTTTACTGATGAACTGTTCCTCTTTTTCTAGGGCTTTGAGCTGCAATGTGAGGTCATTTATTTGTTGACATTTCATTCTTCTATCGAATGCCCTCCATGCAATGAATTTTCCTCTTAGCACTGCTTTCATAGTATCCCAGAGATTTTGATATGTTGTATCTTTGTTCTCATTGACCTCTAAGAATTTTTTTATTTCCCCCCAATGTCTTCTGTTTTCCATGCATCATTCAATAGCATATTATTTAATCTCCAGGTGTTGGAGTAGTTTCTGTTTTTTATTTTATCATTGATTTCTAATTTCATTCCATTATGGTCTGATAGAATACAAGGTTGTATCTCTATCTTTTTGTATTTGTAAAAGTAGTTTTGTGGTATAACATATGGTCTATTTTAGAAAAGAATCCATGATTTTAGAAAAGAATCCATGAGCTGCTGAGAAGAAAGTGTATTTGCTTATTGATGGATAGAATATTCTACATATGTCTGTTAAGTCTAAGCTAGTGATTGTGTTATTGAGTTCTGTTTCCTTTGTTCAATTTCTACTTGGAAGATCTGTCCAGTGGTGAGAGAGGTATGTTAAAGTCACCCAGTACTATTGTGTTTTGGTCTATTTGGTTCCTGGAATTAAGAAGGATTTGATTGACGTACATGGATGCGCTATTATTTGGGGCATAAATATTTATGATCTCTATGTCTTACTGATTTATGCTTCCCTTAAGCAGTATGAAATGCCCTTCTTTATCCCTTCTAACTAATTTTGGCATGAAGTCCACATTATCTGATATGTGGATGAAAACCCCTGCTTTTTTACTGAGTCCGTGTGTGTGGTATGTTTTTTCCCATCCTTTCACCTTTAGTCTGTGGGTATCTTTTTCTATGTGAGATGCAGCTCTTGGAGGCAGTATAATGTTGGGTTTTTCTTTTTAATCCAATCTGCCAGTCTATGTCTTTTTTTTTTTTTTTGATTGATGAGTTCAGGCCATTCACATTCAGGGTTATTATTGAGGTATGATTTGTGTTCCTAGTCATTTTGGCTTATTTTTGGTTTTTGAGTTCACTTGGTTTCTCTTTATTTGGCTATTCTTTTAGGGTAGTTCCTCCCTAAGCTGACTAACATTGTTGTTCTTCATTTCTTCCTCATGGAATATTTTGTTTAAAATGTTCTATTGTGCTGGATTTCTATTTGTAAATTCTTCTAGCTTTTGTTTATTGTGGAAGGATTTTATTTCATCATCAAATCTGAAGGTAAGTTTTGCTGGGTATAAAATTCTTGCTTGGCATCCATTTTCTTTCAGAGCTTGAAATATGTTGTTCCAGGCCCTTCTTGCTTTTACGGTCTGTGTTGAGAAATCTGCTGATATCTGCATTGGCTTCCCCCTGTATGTAATTTGATGTTTTTCTCTCACAGCCTTTAAAAGTCTATCTTCATTTTGTATGTTAGGTATTTTCATTATAATGTGCCTCAGTGTGGATCTGTTGTAACTTTGTGCATTTGGTGTCCTGTAAGCCTCTTGTATTTGATTTTCCATTTCATTCTTCAGATGTGGGAAATTTTCTGACATTATTCCATTGAATAGATTATTCATTCCTTTGGTTTGTATCTCTGTGCCTTCCTCAATCCTAATAACTCTCAAATTTGGTCTTTTCATGATTCTCGTAGGCTTTACTCATGACTTCTTACAATCTTCTCCTTTTGGTCAACTTTATTTTCAAGAGTAAATATTTTGTCTTCAATGTCTGAGGTTCTGTCTTCCAGGTGATCTAGCCTGTTGGTTATGCTGTCTATTGCATTTTTAATTTGGTTTATTGCTTCCTTCATTTCCAGGAGTTCAGTTTTGGTTTTTTTTTTCAGAATCTCTATCTCTTTATTGAAATGATCTTTAGCTTCCTATAACTGTTCTTTTAACTGCTGATTGGTGCAATCATTCATTGCCTGCATTTGCTCTCTCATCACATCATTTGCTTCTCTGATAATTTTAATTATGTACACTCTGAACTCCCTTTCTGACATTTCTTCTGCCCTGCTATCATTGGATTTTATTGATGTAGCATCTAGGTTTGTTTGAGACACTTATTTCCCCTGTTTTCTCATGTTCCTCATGTATCTTCTCCTCTATCTGTGAGAATCTGAAGTATTGCAGCTTCCCCCCTATAGACTTGTGGTGTCCCAAAGGTTTCCAATATCTCACCTCCTGGTCTTCAGTAACCCTAGATCACAGACTGGAGCCATGATAGGGTATGTCTGGACCCCTGGGCTGGTCCTCCTTGCAGCTGCCTTGCAGAAATCCCACGGGATCACTTAGGGCTGACGTACCAGGTGCAGAGGTCTCAGACCTCTGCACTGGGCTGAGCCTGATGTCTGTCTCTGTACCTATCTCCCCAACCCAGAAGTCTTGCAGGACTTGCAGGCTTGGTGGATACCAAACCTCTGAGCTGAGCCTCCCCAATGGGAAACTCAAGTGTCCACTGCACCCACTCACCACGTCAAGGTCTCCCACTTCTGGGCTGTGCCAGCTGCCCGCCCCCTGTGAAAATTCCACGGGAGCATTTAGGGCCAATGTACCAGGTGCAGAGGTTGCAGGCCTCTACACTGGGCTGAGCCTGATGTCTGTCTCTGTGCCTATCTCCCTCCAAGGGTAAATATTTTGGGTTTACAGACTATGCAGCCTGTTTGACAGGGGCCCTATTCTGCCCATGTGACCTCAAAACAAACATAGATAACATGAAACATATGGGCACACTGTCTCCCAATAAAACTATGTACAATAAAATTTGTTTTCCACATAGCCATCATGGATCACAAAATCCTTCTGTTTGTTTTCTAATACCCTTTTAAAATGTAATCACCCTTCTTAGATCATGGACCACACAAGAACAGGCAGTGAGTGGATTTGACTGAAACCACTGTTCATCAAGTTAAATCATGTTTCAACCAAATGCTTTCTTGGCTACATCACTGTGTGCATGTCACTGGCTGTATCTTAGAGTCCAGATAGCCACTGTCTAGAAAACGTCTTTTAAAATTGTTCAGATGCAGATGATAATGGTTAATAGTACTTTTCTTGACTGTTGCATGCCCAGAGACATTTTCATTCTAACAATACTACTCTTGCTCATGAAATAAAACTCCTACCATGGAAATTCAGGCAAGAGAACCAGGCTATAAGGAGGAAATGACCCAATAAAGTAGAGAAGCCATTCTGAGACTCCCCCACGATCACACTGATAAGGAAGACGAGCCAGAACATGGATTTTTGTTTGCAAGTGCCACGGTTCTTCCCCTACCACTACATGCTAACATCAGAGGTGAAGTAAATAAAGCCAAGGTCACACCTCTGATAGGTGACAGAAGAAGAATTCTCTTCCAGGTGATCCATCCCTAAATTCTAAACACTCTACACTGCTGACTACTGAAGAAGAGTTGGAAAGCATACCAATTTAAACATGCCGTACTATACTGACAGCTCTGCAGGGCTGGTAATGACAGGAAGGAGATAAAGTGGCTCACTTAACACAAAGGAAAAAGACGGACAGGTGAACTTGTGCTCTGCTCCTTCACAGGTGACTAGAGTCAGATAGTACTTTTAGTGACCCTGTTCATAGTATTTTCTGATTTGTGTTTTCATTTTTGAGTTCACTTTCTTGTCCCATAATCTTCTCATAAAGTTTTATGCCCTTATATTTCTTTTCTCTTTTTTTTTTCACTTTTAATTTTAATTCTTCCCATAGTTTTATTGCGCATTAGAGTCATACATAATGGTGGAATTTTGTGACATATTCATATATGCACACAATGTAACAACATAATTTGGCCAATATCACCTCCCAACACTTCCCTGCTCTCCCTGCCTCCCTCCCAGGTCCCTTTCCTCTACTCTACTGATCTCCCTTTGATTGGTTTTCATAAGATCCCCCCTCTCACCTCCTTTTTTCCTTTCCTCTTAGATTCCGCATAGGAGAGAAAATATATGACCTTGTAACTTCTGAATTTGACCTATTTTGTTTGACATAATGTTCTCCAGTTACATTATGTCATTTTCACTTTCCTGAATATGACAATTTCGTTATTCTTTATGGCTAAATAAAACTCCACTGTGTATATACCACAATTACAATGAATTATCCATTCATTGTTAATGAACCACTAGACTGCTTTTATAGTTTGAATATTGTGAATTATGCTGCTTAAGAAAATGGGTATACATGCATTACAATAATATGATAAATCATTCTTGAGGATAGATGCTGAGGAGTGGTATAGCTGGGTCACAGAGCGGATTCCTTTCAAGGAATCTCCGTGCATATTTCCATAGTGATTTTACTAATTTACAATTCCATCAACAGTGTAAAAGTGTTCCCTGTTCTCCACATCCTCTCTAGCATTTTTCATTATTACTTTCTTGAGGGCTGCCCTTCTGAAGGGAATGGGATGAACTCTCAAGGTAGTCTTAATTATCATTTACCTAATTGCTAAAAATGTTGAATATTTTTCATATATTTGTTGGCTGTTTGTATTCCCAATTTTGAAAGAAGTGTCTGTTTCACTCTTTTGCCCATTTAATTGGGGTACTTGTTGTTGTTGTTGTTGTTGTTGTTTAGGTGGGAATTTTTAGCTCTTTAAATATTCTACATATTAATCATCTGTCAGAAGAATAGCTAGCCAAGATTTTCTCCAATTTTGTATGTTCTTTCTTCTCATTCTTTTTTCTTTAATTTTTTATTTGTTCTAATTAGTTATACATGCCAGTAGAATACATTTATACATTTTGATAAATCATACATAAATGGAGTATAATTTCACATTTTTCTGAGTATACATGTTGTAGGATCACATTGGTCAAGCAGTCATATACATACATGAAATAATCATGCCTGTTTCACTCTACTATCCTTCCAACCCCCAAACCCCCTCCCCTCCTTTCACTACTCTCTACCTAATCTAAAATAACTCTATTCTTGTGCCCCACTAATTGTGAATTAGCATCTGCATATCAGAGAAAACATTCAGTCTTTGGTTTTTTGGGTTTAGCTTATTTCAGTTAGCATGATATTCTCCAACTCTATCCATTTACTTGCAAATATCATAATTTCATTATTCTTTAAAGCTGAGTAATATTCCATCATATATATATACCACATTTTCCCTATCCATTCATCTTTTGAAGGCTACCTAAGTTGGTTCCATAGTTTAGCTATTGTGAGTTGAGCTGCTATAAACACTTATGTGGCTGTGTCACTGTAGTATGTTGATTCTAAGGCTTTGGGGTATAAAACAAGGAGTGAGATGGCTAGGTCAAAGGGTGGCTCCATTCCAAGTTTTCTGAGGAATCTCCGTACTGATTTCCATAGTGGTTGAAACAATTTGCAGTCCCACCAGCAAACTATGAGTGTACCTTTCTCCCCACATCTTTGCCAACACATATTATTGCTTGTATTCTTGATAAATGACATTCTGACTGGAGTGAGATGAAATCTTAGAGGAGTTTTGATTTGAATTTCTCTAATTGCTAGATATGATGGACATTTTTCATCTATTTGTTGATTGATCGTATTTCTTCTTCTGTGAAGTGTCTATTCAGTTCCTTAGCCCACTTGCATGTGGTAAAGATTTTCTCCAAATCTATAGACTCTCTCTCTTCACAATGTTGATTGTTTCTTTTGCTGAGAAAAAGCTTTTTAGTTTGAATCAACCATTTATTGAGTCTTGGTTTAAGTTCTTGCACTTCATGGGTCTTGTTAAGGAAGTCAGATCCTATGTCAACATGGTGAACCTACTTTTTCTTCTAGTAGGAGCAGGATCTCTGTTCTAGAACCTAAGTCTTTGATTCACCTTGAGTTGAGTTCCATGCAGGGTGAGAGATAGAGGTTTAATTTCTTTTTGTTACATGTGGCTTTCCATGTTTCCCAGCACCATTGGTTGAATAGGCTCTTTTCTCCAGTGAATGTTTTGTCACCTTTCTCTAGTATGAGGTTATACCTGTATTTATGTGGGTTTGTCTCTGTGTCTTCTATTCTGTACCATTGGTCTACATGTCTGTTTGGTGCCAATACCATGCTGTTTTGTTTTTTTTTTTTTTTTAATTATTGATTCATTGAACACAAATGGAGTACAGCTATTGTTTAACTGGTTGTACACAAAGTAGAGTCACACCATCTGTGTGTTCATGCATGTACATAGGGCAATGGTATCTGTCACACACTCTGTTATTAATTTTCCCCCCCACCCCCCCCCCACCCCTCCCTTCCCTCTATGCTAGCTATCTTTCCTCCATTCTTGCCATCTTTCCCCCCCACATTATGCATCATCATTCATATATCAGAGAGACCATTCAGCTTTTGGATTTTTGGGATTGGCTGATCTCACTTAGCATAACAGTTTCCAACATCATCCATTTACCTACAAATACCATAATTTTATTCTTCTTTATGGCTGAGTAATATTCCATTGTGTATATATACCACAGTTTCTTTATCCATTCATCTACTGAAGGGCATCTAGGTTGGTTCCATAATCTAGCTATTGTGAATTGAGCAGCTAT
>JAJEJO010023181.1:0-11594 GCA_020662805.1 Glaucomys volans | reverse complement strand
TCTGTGTAAGCAGGGTGCTCCCATGGTCCCTCTGAAGGGAATCTTTACTTTTACCACCTTGAACCTGAGAGGATTATTGTCAGGTCAATTCCTGAGATGCCCTCAAACAATCTTTCCTATTGTCTCTCTGCAAAATACTTAGCATCTCTTCAGTGGCTATAATGACTTTAACAACCATAAGTTTATTAGATCCAGTCTTACAGCTTTCTATCAAAACTTCAGTTTTTCAGGTTTCTCTGCTTTGCTTGCTGTTCCTGATTTCATAGTAAACTTGGTTGGATGTTGCTATCAATATCCATTCCACCCCCTGAATACTGTGCTTTTGGATAATGTTAATTAGGAAAACAACCTTAAATTCAGCTTGCCTGAAAGTCCCAGGACATGGCAAATTGTGGGTAACTTGTTTCTCAGGATATAACATGAATGGCCTCTAGTTCTTTTTCCAAAATTCTACCTTCTTGAAACCTTATGAGTCCAGTCTCTCCAGTCAGGATTTCTATCAGTCTATCCTAACAGAGTTCCACCAGAATTTTCCATTAAGCTCTGCTTGCAAAATTCTAAAGCATTCCCATTTTGATTCTCCAAACTTTTCAAAATTTCCTCTCTGCAAATCAGTTCTGAAGGTTTCTGAACCACATGGTTAGATTAGTTATACCAACAACACTACTCCATATACAAAAATCCATATTAGTCAGGGTTCTCTCAAGGAACAGAGTCAACAGGATATGTAGTTAGGTATGATTATAAAAGGGGCATTTATTAGGTTGTCTTCCATGACCAGAAGCTGGGTAGACCTATAATTATCATCTGCAGCCAGAGAACTGGAATAACTAGTAGTTGCTCAGTCCATGAAGCTGGAGCTTCAGAACAAGTGGGACCAATGATGTGTCCACCAAAGGCCGGGTAACTCCCTGGGGAGCTGTCAGTCTGAGTCTACTTTGGAAAAGTGAAGGAGCTGGAGTCATGCCTCAGTCCATCACAGCAGCAATCCAAACTCCTGCTCAAGAAGAATCAAGCTTGCATATGATGCTGCTTCCTTCTTCTTCCAACTGTTTCTTTCATCCAGGTCCCTAACCTATTGACCTCTGCTGACCACCTTTAGTGTGAGACTTCCCCACAATTTGCTATCCCACATTCAAATCATGCCTAGAAACACCATCATTGACACACACAGAAGACTTAATCTTAGGCAACTCTTAATCCAATCAAGTCCAAAATTCTGATGAGCCATCAGAGCTAGTGTTGATAAGTTGGAGAAGCAACACAGTGTGTACAGTACTATGTCCACTCAGTATCAAATTCAACTGAACCAACCCACCTGACACCTGATGTCATCACTCCAGGAGCAAGTCCATGATTACCCAAATGATAATTCAAAATTGTAGAGACCAAAGATCCATCAGACACACAAATATGAAGGTAGGAAGACAATACATAAAAAGTAAGGTGACATGATACCACCAAAGAACAGTAACTCTTTAGCAACAATGTCAAAAGAAAGATATGTATGGATTATCTGAGAAAGAATGCAAAATTGAGATTTTTATGTAAACTTGGCTAAGCACAAGTTATCTGTTTAAATCCAATCACACCAACGTTCAGTTGGCATTCAGGGCCTTGTGTCTGCCTGCATATGGTGGCCTTTATGATGGTAAACTCTGTGGGGACCAGTGTGTTGGGATGTTTCTGCTGGCTGTGGTCCACAGCTGGGGCACTTGCTGCTTTCCTGGTGCCACAATCCCTAAGAGTGTCTTCCTCCCAGTTTGAATTTGCCCTTCTGCCCTTGTCATTTGTGGGGCAAAGGGGTTTCTAGGCTTTTAACTAGCACCAATCCCTCCACAGATAATCCAGGGACAGGTGATTTCAAACACATTCCATTGGACATACTTGCTGCTGCTGTAGATGGGGAGAAATTATACAGATTAAACTGATTCCAGAGAGGAAGGCTGAGAAGGGGCCTCTACAAGACAGCTGGCAGGCAGAGTTTGCACCAGCAATTTGAGTGAGTATATTCACTTCTCCTGCCCACCTTGCTTTGAGTCCTTCCCTGGGTTAACAAAATCTGTCCTTCTTTCTTCTGGTATAAGGGAATAACCTGCTATTCCTCCTCCCTATCCACTGTGGTCAGGGTTCAGGCCTGAGAAATCATATATATTTTCTGCTCTAGTAACTAGAGTTTCAGAGTCCACTCATTCTGAGACTGTCCAGGATTGTGTTTTAGTGTGTCCTGACATCCCCCATCTGTTATGCTGTTCTCACACTGCTGTGATTCCAGGCTGTGAGGAGTTGAGCCTGGCTGTGTGGTTCCACAATTCCTGGAAGTTCAAAGTTTTTGTGTGCTTCAAATCTTTCAGAGAGTTCTTTTCAGGTCTTATGAGGATAATATAGCACTTGAGGGCAAAGATGCAGCCCAGGAGCCCTGCATTGGAAGACAGGATATAGAAGACATCCAAAGCCACCATGACCTTGCCCTTGGTGTTGTGGTACACAGGGAGGAAGGTGAGCCAGACACTGCAGAACACCAGCATGTTGAAGGTCAGGAACTTGGCTTCATTGAAGGTGTCAAGCAGGTTTCTGGCCAGGAAGGCCACTGTGAAGGTCCCCAGGGCCAGGGAGCCCAAGTATCCCAGGATACAGTAGAAGGTAGTAATTGAGCCCTTGTTGCATATGATGATATTGTGGCTTTATTCAGAGTGTGTGTCTGTGTCCACAAAGGGAGGAGAGGTCCCCACTCAGACTCCATAGTTATTTGGATCAGGGAGCAGCTGGGAATGATGAAGTTAGGTGCCCCCGACACCAGCAAGTGACTCATCATTCTCCCTGGAGCAGTGACATTAAAGGCCAGAATTACAGTGATGGTTTTGGCCAAGACAGTGGAAACTGCCATAGTGAACACCAGTCCAAATTCTATTGGCTGGAGGGTGCAGGTGACTGTGTTGGAATGGCCAATGAAGAGCATGGGGCAGAATAAGCATGGGAGGAAGGAGGTGAATAGGATATATCTGAGAGCTCAGTTGGCCTTGACTATGGGAGTGTCTGTGCTTCACAAAGACCTAAAGAATGGCAGTTGTGATTATAGGGAAGCAGAGAGCTGTGCAGTCCAGAGCCATGCCCAGGGAACCCTCAAATGCCAGGAAGGTCACCACCTTGGGGAGGCAGTGAATTCTCTCTATGTTAGTGTTCTTTTGTAGGGGCACTTGGCACACTCGTCTGTGTCTGGGGAAAAATGAAATCAATGTTAAGTTCTTCATTGTCACAATCTCTTCATTTTTGATAAATTAAAGACAGCACTTATTTTTGCACTATCACTGTGAGTACAGACTGCCCAATGTAAAATGTGATATTTAGAGCGTTTCCTCCCTTCCTGAATTGGGGAGAATGCTTTCAACTTCAGAGAACACCAATCCCCTCCAATGGGTTCCTCAGAAGTTGTGGTCTGAATTACTCACCCTGTGGCCACAAGTTGTCCCCAAGACCTGGGTTCTTCCACCCTTTCAATTCCTGACCAGTGTCTTCCTGATGTTCAGCTGTGAAGCTTCACTTACAATATTGGCCTGGGAGATCAAACTAAAAGATGATCTTATTCAGATCAGATCAGGAAAGTAACTTCACACTCTGTTTCCCACTACGGTTCTCTCGTGTGTTTTTAAATATACCTTGATATCTAGACAGTAATTGAAAAACTACAATTAAAGAGTAGAATGATCAATAGAGAAGTGGAAGGGCACACGAAGAGGGAGGAGGTGAGGGAAGGAGAGGCACTGAGACTAATTTATAGTTTCCACATAAATATTGAATGCAAAGTTTCAGTTGAAAAGCTTGGGATTTTGAATGAAAATGTACTGCTGTTACATTGTCCATTTACATTAGTTGGTGTTTAAATATATTTACTGAAGAACAGGTAATATCTTTCAACCTTTCCATTCTTATAAAGCAGGCAGTGTGAAGAATGGGGGAAGGATAGATAGGGAAGGGAGGGGTGGGGTCGGGGTAGGGGGGCAAGAATAATAACAGAATGAGACAGACATCATTGCCCTGTGTACATGTATGAATGCACAGATGGTGTGACTCTACTTTGTGTTCAACCAGAGAAACAACAGCTGTACTCCATTTGTGTTCAATGAATCAAAATTAAATAAACTTTAAAAAATAAAAAAAATAAATAAAGCAGGCAGTGTGACTGGGTACCTTCCTGTTTGGGGTGGGGTTCATGGAATCCTGACCTGGGTGCCCTGTGCTACCTCTGCCAGGGCTCACACATGCTCTCCCAGCAAGAATGCAGCTTGGCCATGATATTGGTTTTTGCCATGTCTCTGTTTCAATCCAACTCTGTTTATTGAAATAGACAGCAGATCACTAGATGCTGCCCTAATTTTCTTGGTTTTCACTGGTGTATACACTCATGCAACCATAAAAGAATCAGTACAAATAACTTTGAGGGGTTCTTTCTACATCTCTTGAGATGTCCTTCTCCCTCAGTGAACAGGGCTTCTGGTGTCTGTCTCAGGGCTCCGACACAGAAGCCTGTGTAAGTTTCATCATGGGTGCTGAACCTGTGTGCCTTTATTTCTATTTTTATTTCATACACTTATTCAGTATTTACAATTAAGGAATTCAAAGTGAAATTTGCTTAGCTTACTTTTGCCTGAAGGCATTATTGACTGTCATGTGATGGAAACCAAATGAAACCAAATGATTGAAATTGAAGAGTACTTGAGGGGGTGTTCAATTCATTAGAATGTTTTTCTTTAGCACTTTGAAATAGGGAAGTCTTCTTAGGTCATTCCTACATTTTTATTTCACAAAATTGTTTTGACATACAATTAATTAAAGTGAAATCTTTTCCATTCGCTACTGTTAGCAAAATAGATTGTATTGCTTTGACTTTCCATTTGAACTTATTTCTGGTTGAGAGGGATTTGCAAAAATAATTTGCTATTTTTTATGTTTTCACATTACTGCTGTTTACATAGTACTCTACAGTGTTTATGACCAAAGGTAATAGAGTATTTCTACCATCATTTACACAGTGTTTTTGCACAGTTGTTGTTTTCAAGACCTCAGTGCACCTCCAGGGAGCTCTGGGTGTTCAACCTCTTCCATTCATGGACAGACTCTGCCTGGTGCACTATGAAATTCTCACTGGACACCATCTTACTAGCACTGATGGTCAAGGTCAGGGACCACTGGAGTCAGCACCAGAGGGGTGCCTAAAAGGCAGAGCACTGCTGACAAGAGATGTCACCTAACAAGTTAGCAACAGTGATGCTAAAATGGAAAGAGTGACAGAGTGAGTGATGGGGGGATGGGGAAGAGAGTCTCCATGGGCCAGTGTTGGGCTCACAGCCTCGGTTTCCTTTTCCCCTGGGACTGGAGAGGAGGCTAAGTTGCCATAGACTCATTCTATATCTTCTACGTGTATGGTTGGAAATGTGACCCACTGGGCAAAACACACAAAGCAGCAGACAGGCCTTCTTTCCTGAGGGATTTTCCTGAATCCTGGACCACAGCTCTGGCTGCACACAGATTGAGGATACTGAGGAGAAAAGAGAAGCACCAGTCATGATTTTGCACCTTGTCAGCAACTTTGAAGGCTGTCCATATCTCTCCTAGAAGATCTTAGTGTGGGCATGAGGTCATCATCACATCTTCCACCAGCTCCCACCATGTTGACTTGGCCTCAATTTCTCCACATGAATTACATTTGCTACCTTGACCTTGTTTTACCAAATATTCTCAAAGTTCCTAGTCATTTTCTTTCCCATAACACCAGTAACAACCCCAGAATTTTCTCTTTGATTTTAAACTCTTCCTGCATAGCTCTGGAATGCAAGTTTC
The DNA here is from genome assembly GCA_020662805.1 of Glaucomys volans. Lineage (NCBI taxonomy): Eukaryota > Metazoa > Chordata > Mammalia > Rodentia > Sciuridae > Glaucomys > Glaucomys volans. The sequence continues at coordinate 5,756 of JAJEJO010023181.1, read as the reverse complement.
TATGTGGTGATTATTCTAAGAGCTTCAATGCCTGACAATAGTTTTAACATATCTTCATTCTTGGTTGGGTATAAGATTTTAGTTTCTAAGTGAAATTGAATGCCATTATGAGTTGGTAGCATTTTAAAAGCAACTGCTCAGACACCAAACACAAGCCAAGTCAAAATAGAGGAATGAGAGGCACCATGAACCATGACTTTGGCTTATTTGACTTTTGCCAATGTAATCTAGGTGAGTAATATTTCCTTCTTTCCTTCCTTCCTTCCTTCCTTCCTTCCTTCCTTCCTTCCTTCATTCATTCATTCCTTCCTTCTTTCCTTCCCTCCTTTCTTTTTTCTTTCTTCTTTTCTTTTCTTTTCTTTTCTTTACTTTCCTTCCTTCCTTCTTTCCTTCCTTTCTTCCTTCCTTCCTTCCTTCTTTCCTTCTTCCTTTAATCTCTCTCTCCTTACTTTCTTCACTTCCTTCTTTCATTTTTTTTAAATTTTGCACTACTGGGAATTGATTCCAGGGTCTTTTGCCTCCTAAGCAATTTCTCTAATCCTGTGCTAAAATCTGCATCCAATTCTTTATTTTGATATGTTTCTCAGGCTCACCATGAACTTGTTATCCTCCTGCCTCAGCTTCTCAAGTAACTAAAATTATGTGCCTGAACCACACCCAGGTGGACACCACTGTTACCAATTAGCAATTCATCACATGTGGGAATCATGATTGCTATTTAAATCTCCTGAAACAATATGTAAGATTATCTGAATGTCAAAACATGATATAAAGTCATGCCAATTTGTTGGGATGCTGAGTAGAAGAAAGGCTGATGATTGAATAGTCTAAAAAGCTAAAGGAGAAAGGGAATGGGCTCCACAAAGATGTGAGTCCAGAATTTACTCATATTCATAGGGCATGAAAGCATAATAAAGACCCTGACCATATTTAATAAAAGGTTTCAGGATGTGTGGAGGGACACATTCAGTATTTGTTTGTCTCCATTGCTACTGTGTATCTCCATGCATTAACTTCATTCATTTCATTATCTCAATTGCTGCTAGAACTAATATCCACCAACTAAAGGTGATGGCTTCTGTGAACTTGCTCTTGGTGTGAAATTCAATTTAAAATTTGCAAGGGCAAGATCACACAGTACACGTGGAGATGAGAAGGGTGAGTTTAGTGATGGGTTAAAGGGTCACAGTTAGTATGTCCTCAGAACTCACAGAGGCCTAGGACCACCACAGCCTGGACCTAGCCTGAGGTCTAGTGCCTGGGCAGTGGTTGACAATCTATCAATACATGGAGGCACCTCTGCCCACTAGCATGGATTACACACCACCACAGGCTATACACCTAGAGGGGCAGCACCCTTCTTGGCATACTGCATTATCAAGTTCCTCCCAGGCATCAGGCTCCTGAAGACTAGGAGGCTTGAACAGTACAGTGTATTTTTATTGTAGATATTTTTACTTTATCAGTAATACTATTATGATTATTCTTATTATACTTACTATTGTTTATACTTTTCTTTTCATTTATTAATATATTTCCCTAATATATTTTCCTCTAATATAGTTTCCTCTAATCTGTCTCCTGGGAGACTCTCCCTTTTGTAAGTGTAACAGCAAATTTATTTTAATTCCCCTGTCACTACTACCATAACATAGTACCTCTAAAGACACATTTCTTATCTCATTAATGGTATATCCTACACTCCACCCCATCCACTTTGTGCAACATTAGAAATTGCAGTCCTTATTGCAATCCTATTGTCTAAACTGTAGATAAAAAATGAACTCATCATCTCTGTTTATTAAGACAATACGGCTAATATTTTAAAAGAGAAAATTTGAGGTAAGTATGCATATTGTTTGTGTAGTGTCCTACTAATATTGATCTCTCACTTCAAGGTGAGGTACTGGAAACCTGCAGGGAGACTATAAGTTTTTAGGAGGGTAACTGCAATACCTCAGATTCACACTGCTAGGGGGGAAGATATATGAAAATCATGAGAAAACAAGGGAAGAAAGTGTCCCAAAAAATCCTAGATGCTACATCATTAGAATCCAATGACCACATGGCAGAAGAAATGTCTGAAAGGAAGTTCAGAATGCGCATAATTAAATGATCAGAAAAGCAAAGGATGAGATGAGAGAGCAAATGCAGGCAATGATTGATCACATCGATCAACATTTAAAAGAACAAACGCAGGAAGCAAAGGATCATTTCAATAAAGAGATAGATTCTGAAAAAAATAGAAATCGTTGAAATGAAGGAAACAGCAAACCAAATTAAAAACTCAAAAGGAATCATAGCCAACAGACTATATCACCTGGAAGATAGAACCTGAGTCATTGGAGACAAAATATTTAATCTTGAAAACAAGGTCAAACAAACAGAGAAGATGGTAAGAATTCACAAACAGAACCTACAAGAATTATGGGGTATCATGAAAAGACCAAATTTAAGAATTATAGAGATTGAGGAAGGCACAGAAATACAAATCAAAGGATTGAATAATATATTCAATGAAATAATATCAGAAAATTTTCCACATCTGAAGAATGAAATGGAAAATCAAATACAAGAGGTCACAGGAACCAAATGTACAAACTTAGAACAGATCCACACTAAGTCACATTATAATGAAAATGAATGACATACAAATTATAAAATTTTAAAGGTTGCAAGAGAAAAATACCAGATTACATTCAGGGGGAAACAAATAAGGTCATCAGTACATTTCTCAACCCAGACCCTAAAAGCAAGAAGGACCTGGAACAACATATTTCAAGCTCTGAAAGAAAATGCATGCCAACCAAGAATCTTATACTCAGCAAAACTTACCTTCAGATTTGAAGATGAAATAAAATCCTTCCATGATGAACAAATGCTAAAAGAATTTACGAATAGAAAGCCAGCACTCAAGAACATTCTCAACAAAATATTCCATGAGGACAAAATGAAAACTAACAATACAAACCAGCATAAGAAGGAACTACACTATGGAATAGCCAACTAAAGGAGAAACCAAGTCAAGGTAAAACCAAAAAGAGGCCAAAATGACCAAGAATACAAATCATATCCCAATAATAACCCTGAATGTTCATGGTGTAAACTCTTCAATCAAAAGACATAGACTGGCAGATTGGAAAAAATGAAAGACTCACCAATATGCTACCTTCAAGGGATGCATCTCATAGAAAAAGGTACCCATAGACTAAAGGTGAAAGGATGAGAAAAACATATCACACACATGGACTCAGGAAAAGAGAGGAGGATTCCATCCTCCTATCAGACAAAGTGGATGTCAAGCCAAAATTAGACAGGATAGTGAAGGATATTTCATATTGCTTAAAGGAAGCATAAATCAGCAAGACATAACAATCATAAATATTTATGCCCCAAACAATGGTGCACCCATGTACGTCAAAAAAATTCTTCTGAATACCAAGAACCAAATAGACCACAAAACAATAATACTAGGTTACTTGAACACACCTCTGTCACCATTGCACAGATCTTCCAAACAAAAATTGAACAATGAAACCATAGAACTCAATAACAAAGTCACTAATTTACATCCAAAAGACATATATAGAGTATTTCATCAATCAATAAGTGAATACACTTTTCTCTCAGTAACTCATGGAACCTTCTCTATAATAGACCACATTTTATGCCACAAAGCTGCTCTTAGCAAATACAAAAAGATAGAGATCCTACCTTGTATTCTATCAGATCATAATGGAATGAAATAAAAATTCAATGATAAAATAAAAAAGAGAAACTACTCCAATACTTGGAGACAAAATAATATACTACTGAATGATGCATGGATAACAGGAGACATCAGGGAGGAAATAAAAAAAATTCTTAGAAGTAAAGGAGAACAAAGATACAGCATATCAAAATCTCTAGGAGACTGTGAAAGCAGTACTATTAGGTAAATTCATTGCATGGAGCACATCCAATAAAAGAATGGGAAGTCAACAAATAAATGACTCACATTACAGCTCAAAGCACTAGAAAAAGAACAGAGCATCACCAAAAATAGTAGAAGACAGGAAATAATTAAAATCAGAGTGGAAATCAATGAAGTTGAAACAAAAGAATCAATTTAAACAATTTACAAAACAAAAACTTGGTTCTTTGAAAAAATAAACAAAATTGATTAACCCTTAGTCACAGTCATGAAGAAAAGGAAAGAGAAAACTCAAATTACTAAAATTTGTGATGAAAAAGAGAAGGTCACAATGGACACTACTGAAATACAAAACAGAACTAGAAGCTATTTTGAAAATCTATACACCCACAAAATAGAAAATCTTGAAAAAATCAACAGGTTTCTAGAGATATACCATCCTAGACCTTCAAAGAAGAGCTCATTCCAATATTCTTCAAAGTATTCCAGGAAATAGAGGAGGAGAGAACCCTACCAAACTCATTCAATGAAGCTAATATGACCCTGATACCAAAACCAGAAAAAGACACATCAAGGAAAGAAAATTTCAGACCAGTAACCCTAATGAACATAGATGCAAAAGGTCTTAACAACATTTTGGTGAATCACATAAAACAGCATATTAAAATGATAGTCCACCATGATCAAGTGGGTTTCATCCCTGGAATGCAATGTTGGTTTGTCATCCAGAAATCAAAAAATGTAATTCACCACATCAACAGACTTAAAGTTAAGAACCACAAGATTATTTCAATAGATGGACAAAAAGCATTTGAAAAAAATACAGCACTCCTTTAAGCTCAAAACACTGGAAAAACTAGGGGTAGAAGGAACATTCCTTAACATTGTAAAGGTTATCTATGCTAAGTCTACATCCTACATAACTCTAAGTGGAAAAAAATTGAAAGCATTCTACCTGGAACAAGGTGGGGATGCCCTCTTTCCCCACTTCTATTCAACATCGTCCTTGAAACTCTAGCCAGAGCAATTAGACAGACCAAAGAAATTAAAGAAATATGAATAGGAAACAAGAACTCAAACACTCCTTTTTTGCTGATGACATGATTCTATATTTAGACTAGCTGAAAAATTCCACCAGAAAACTTCTGGACCTCATGAATAAACTCAGTAAAGTAGCAGGATATAAAATTAATGCTCATAAATCTAATGCATTTTTAATCATAAGTGATGAATCCTCTGAAAGAGAAGTTAGGAAAACTACACCTTTCACAATAGCCTCTAAAAAAGTAAAATATTGGAAATCAATCTAGCAAAAGAGGTGAAAGACCTCTTTGAAGAGAACTACAAAACACTAAAGAAATAAATTATAGAAAACCTGAGAAGATGGAAAGATCTTCGATGTCCTTGCATATGGAGAATTAATATTGTCAAAATGGCCATACTACCAAAAGCAATAACAAATTCACTGCAATTTCAATTAAAATCCCAATGACAGACCTCATAGAAATAGAGCAAGCAATCATGAAATTCATTTGGAAGAAAAAGAGACCCAAAATAGCTAAAGCAATTCTTAGCAAGAAGAGCAAAGCAGGGTGTATAACAATACTAGACTTTTCACAGTACTACAGAGCAATAGCAACAAAAATGGCATGGTTTTGGCACCAAAATAGACAGGTAGATCAATGGTACAGAATAGAAGACACAGAGACAAACCCACATAGAAACAGTTATCTCATACTGGACAAAGGCAACAAAAATATACAATGGAGAAAATATAGCCTCTTCAACAAATGGTCCTGGGAGAACATGAAATTCATTTGCAGCAAGAAGAAACTAAACCCCT
>JAJEJO010023160.1:0-15709 GCA_020662805.1 Glaucomys volans | reverse complement strand
TCTCTCTCTCTCTCTCTCTCTCTCTCTCTCTCTCTCTCCACACACAAACACACACACACACACACACACACACACACGATATAGGTACAAAAATAGTATTTTTTACTTTTAGTAACAGTAAGGTCAAATTATCCTATTTCTACTTCTCTATTTAAAACAACAAAACAATTACCCTATTGTGTAATGTAAGACTATAGCTTTAAACAAAGCAAATGTCAATATCAGGGTAAAGATTTCAACAAGAAATACATTAAATTAAAAGGAAATTCTAAAAAGCCATAATTACATAAGAAATAATTCATTCTCATTACTATATATTATTCTAATCATTCTGCTCCATCAGAAACAACTGATGTTTTACAGACACCAAAGCTCTTAGGATTTTGACTCAAATTATCTAGCAAGGACAAGAAAGCACCTGTCTAGGGAGGTTCATAATGCTTTGCCAAATCTAACTACCATGTCCTTGGGCTACATAGAACACTGAAAGCCCAACACAAACACACACATCCAGCTCCAGGGGACAAAACTTGTAAGAAAGCTTAACATTTTTTTCTTCTAAGTTTACAAAATAGGATGGGCCTAAAATGTTGTAACCCTTTTGGAAAAAGTCTGGCAGTTCCTCAAAAATGTTAAATTACCTTGTGACCCAGCAATTCTACAACTAGGTATAAATCCAAGAGAAATGAAAACGTTCACACAAGAATTCACATGTGAATGTTCACAGCAGCAGTATTCACAATAGTTGAAAGGTAAAAATAGCCCAAATATCCAATAATAAAAAATGGATAAATGGATTATAGTATAACCACAGAATGGAATATTATTCATACATTAAAAGGACTGAAGTACTTATACATGCTACAACATGGATAGATCTTGAGAACATCGCACTAAGTAAAAGAAGCCAGACACAAAAGTCCATTGTATGACTTCATTCATATGAACTGGACAGAAGGGACAACTTTATGGAAACAGAAAGTAGATTTGCAGTTACCTATGGCTGGGGGGAGGGAGAAGTTGGTGGGAAATGGGGAGTGACTGGTGATGAGAACAAGGCTTCCTTTTGGAATGATGAAAATTTCTAAAGTTAGTGGGGGGAGGATCTCATGGAAATCAAAGTGAGATCCATAGACAGAGGAAAGGGACCAGGGGTAGGGGAGGCTGGGAAAGAAATAAGTATTGGGGAGGAACACTGGCCAAATTATACTGTTATATTGCATGCATGTACTAATAAGCAACAGATCCCACCATTACGTACAACTAAAACGCACCAACAAAAAGGTGGAGAGAAAAAGTTTTGAAAATTGTAACCAACAAGTGATAATGACTGATTAATATGAAGTTATTTAAAGTCTTTACTATCTGACTATTTTCTTTTGCTACAAAAAAAGAAAATGTTCTAAAGTCAATTGTGGTACAGTTGCTCATCTCTGAAAATTCTAAAAACTGTTGAATTGTATATTTTAAATGAGGACATTTACTATAAGGTATGTGAATTATATTTCAATAAGCTGGTTCCAAAAATCCTGGGCCTTATTTCCATCAGGTCAGAATTCCTAGCTAAAATTACAACCAAGCCTTAAACCCCTCCAGCCTACAGAGTGATAAGAATGAGAGATAGTCATCTTCCTGGTTCCTTCTAATCACCTGAGTAATAACATGGTTTGGATTACTCTGGTCTCAAATCAATTTGGAAACAATGTGAAAATCAAATCAAGGGATCCAGGAAAGCAAACCAATGTCAACAATAAGCATATGAAAGATGCTGGACATCAGGGAAATGCAATTCAAAACCACAATGAGATACCACTTCACACCCCCCAGGATGGCTAGAATAAAAAAGTCTGACAATAACAAGCTTTGGGGAAGATGTGGAAATTGGAAACCTCACTCACTGATGATGTGAATGTGAAATTTTATAGCCACCTTGGAAAGCAGCCAGGCCATTCCTCTAAAGGATTAACATATGAATGGCATATAATCCAGCAATTCCACCTGTAGGGCCATATATCTAAGAGAAATGTAAACATATATCCATGTAAAAAATGGCACATCAATGTTCACAAAGGATTATCTGAAATGGCCAAAAAGTGAAAACAACCCTAATGTCTGTCTATTGATAAACAAAATGTGATAAATACATACTATGGAATATTATACAGTCATAAATATGTATGAAGTATTGGTAGTAGACACTATAATACAGAAGAACTGGCAACATTATGCTAAGTGAAAGAAGTCAGTTCCCAAAGATGATACACTACATGATTCTATTCATATGAAATATTCAGAATAAACAAATCCATAGAGATAGCAGATTAGTGGTTGCCTGTAGCTAAGGCAGGGGTGGTGGTAAACAGGTAGTGAAGATTCTAAAAATCAATTGCAACAATGGTTGTACAACTTTGTGAACATTCTAAAGATCACTAATATATACCCTTAAATGAATGAATTGTAAGGACACAAAAATGATGACAAGGATACTGTAGCTCAGGTCATATTTACAATGACCAAGGCCCTGGGTGCCATCTCCAGCACTTGAAAAGAGTGACAAATACAATTCCATTTCACTTGAAGAAATGAGAAATGCCTATCTACTGCATTAATATTCTCAAACCTGCACACGTTAGTAAGTAAAACAAACCCAACTCCCACTTTGCTGCTCTCCTGGGATTCCCCTAACAGGATCATTCCCTAGTAATCTTCCTAAATTCACTTTCCTTCTACAGGAAAAAGGGTCTCCCTGGGGCTTCCAGAAACCCCTTTACCCTCAAGTTACTTCTTCCTTGGAGGCAAGAGTTTGTGGCCATCAAGATTGAATAGCTGAGGGGCTGGGGTTGTGGCTCAGTGGTAGAGCAGTTACCTAGCATATATGAGGCCCTGGGTTCAATTCTCAGCACCACATATAAATAAATGAATAAAAATAAAGGTCAATCAACAACTAAAAAAAAAATTTAAAAAAAGACTGAATAGGGGCTGGGGTTGTGGCTCAGTGGTAGAACACTTGCCTGACACGTGTGAGGCACTGGGTTCAATTCTCAGCACAACATACAAATAAATAAATAAAGGTATTGTGTCTATCTACAACTAAAATTTTTTAAAAAGACTGAATAGCTGAGATTTTGGATTTGGTTTAACTCCATTTGTTAACAGCTTCTGGCACATGAAGAATCTCAGGGTGGTATGCTTTGCTGTGACTGGATCTATCTGGGTATAGACAGGGGCTCACAGCTTCCCTTAGCAGTGGGAGATATTTCTGGCCTAATGGCAAAAACCCTCAATCCGAAGTTCTCAGAAACTCTGCCTTCAAACTTTGATTCTGCCCCTTATGAACTACTTGACACTGAGTAAGTTACTCTCTCTGATCCTCACTTTTCTCATCTGCAAAATGGGAAAATGCCACCTACCCTACAGGGTTAGGGTTAGGGTTAGGGTTAGGGTTAAAGAAGAAGGCTTATAAAAGTGTAGAGATACTCAATTCAGTTTAAACAAAATATGTGCCAGGTTGCAGACTAGGAGCTAGGTACACAAAGATGAATACAATACTAACTTGCCCTCCAATTGTTCACAGTATAGAAATGCTTTTATCAGGAATTCATTTTATTTCTTCCTCATCTTATCCTTCTTTTACAATGGTGGTAGGAGTTTCAGAATATTTTTGCCTTGGTATAGTTTCACCTCTGTGCACTCAAGAGAGATCATGCTGACAGGTAGCAGGTATGTTTATATCCCTCATTCTCAAACACAGAGTTGGGATGGTTACTTAAATATTGTGGGGAAAATATTCCTTCTTTGCTTTCAAGTTATTGTCAACAATGGTCCCTAACTTTCCCAGTTCTTACCTGTTTTCAAGTTATAAGAATGCTTATTCAGCACCTTAAAAAATAAGTTACGGAAAAACTCTAATTCTCTCGCACTCTGCGCACCTCCACCCTATTTGGATTTATATTGTAGTTGAAATGACTGATCACAAAGTATAAGTTCCCAGTTTAGCTACCTTACTGACCAATTTCTGCCTCATCTCCTGATTTGGAGATCAGGTTCTATTATAAAAACCAAAACTTTAGATTATGTAGAGGAGGGTATGAAAAATGGTGGAATGAGACAGACATCATTACCCTATGTACATGTATGATTACACGAATGGTATGAATCTACATCATGCACAACCATAGAAACAAAAAATGTACCCCATTGTGTACAAATGAATCAAAATACAGTCTGTAAAAATAAAAAAATAATTTAAAAAAATCCAAAAGACTCTTCAGAAAAATACCAGCACAGCAGAGGCTGACACATAGTAACTAGAGGGAAAACAAAGGAGATCTCAAAATGTTTTAATAATACCAAATCCATTCTTCCCTTGATGAAGCAATTCCACAAGTCACAGAAAAAAAATGTATTTTTTCATTTTAGAATAGATTGGAAGAAACCCTTTGCCAAGCAAGAGCCAGTTGTTTGAATTTTCTATTTGAATTTTAAGCAGGATTATACATGCCTAAGAACACTGTGCTATTTTTAGCTAATAGGTAGGATTGCTGTGTCCACAACAGTTTGGAGCAATCAGGAGCGAAAACTATTAAACATCATCTCTCACTATGGTACCTTATCATTTTGTACTTCTATTTCTATTTTAACATTTTTCAAAGCTTCATCATGAAAACACTTGTAAAGCACCCATGCTAGACACAGGACAAAGTTCAAATAGAAAGACACATTCGCTATGTTTTATTATGGCTTTAATCCACATTAAACAAACCAGATATGTGAGAGAAGCTAAAGTTTAGAGCATTCTCAAGTTGACATCCCACCCCTAAGTGTATGTGGGGGGGGGAATACATTAGGAAGCAACTGTCCTAAACCTAACACCTTTCCAATTCTTGCACTGTCTTTATGTATTAAAAGGAAAAGGGTAATGAAAATGTTCTCAAATTATCTGTGGTGACAGAGGCACAACTGTGTATCACTTAACTGCATATTTAAATGGGGGAAATTTGTGGTATATTTAACTGAAATCTCACTAAAGTCATTTTAAAAGGGAGAAAAATATTCTTAGTTCTAATTAGTCAAAGTTATTTTTTAAGCTCTCACACTAAAGGCTATCTAGCTAAAGGCTGCTCTGGTTTGGCAATAGTGCCTCAGTGCATACCTCCTTCCACATATCTTTCTTTCTCTTGTTGCTTCCCTACTCTCTCTTCTATTATTTTCTCAGCCCTTTCTTGCGGGGCTCTCTGGCGGGAAAGGGCTCTTCCACTGTTAATTAGATCTTAGGACTCTCAGTTGTTACACCCATGTACCAACTAGTGGACCTCAGGATTACATGGATTGCTGACCCTGGAGAACTTTCCCTTCAGGACCTTAGGCAAGTCACATCCTGGCTCTCCTGTGCTTGTTCCAGTCTGCAGGATCAGGGGTTGAACCACATGATCCTTTCTAGCTCTCACATTCTACGTGAAAACATCCAAACAATGAACACTTACTGGGCTGGTAACATGCAAAGTTGCTGCCATTTTCCCAATACACATATATTTGGATTATTCATTTTTTAAATACCCACCATGATGCAATCTTCCAAAGAACCATATTTAATATATTTATAAAATGATCAACATGGGGTCCTTATTTTTTAAAACAAGCACTTTATCAAAGAAAATTCAGAGCCCAATGCAAGTGTTTGATAGTCCCTCTAGACCTGTCTCTAAGAGTCCATTTTCAAAAGAAAAAAAAGAAAAAAGCTTTTGCATGCTGGGTCCCTGTTGAATTTGGCAAACCAAAGAAAGAAATAAGACTGGGACAGCACTGCCTTAACAACAGTGATTCAACTAAAATCCTAAGAGACAAAAGACCTTGTGCAGCAAGTGGCAGAAAGACCTGACACAAGACAGCACCTCAACCTCAACTCTCAGAAATATGCTCAGAGAGCAAATGAACACCACAGGAATCCCTCTACCCTGGATAATTTACAGCTTTTTATACAAACCAGTTGCATTCCCCCAACAAAAGTCATAGAAACATGTAGTCACCAGTTTCCAACATACCACCAACCAGACGAATTCACAGTATTGTTTCCATGTGCCCAACATCAGAGAGCAAAACCGAAAGGAACATCAATTTCTCCTACACACACACCAATATGTAAGAGAAACCATTTCCTTTGCAGAAACTAAGTTGTCTAAGTTGTGGGCATGTAATGGTCAAATATTAGTTACTAATAAAATCCAAGGGTTAGCTCTCTACTGAGAAGCAAAGAGCACACACATAAATGATGAAAACAATAACCCTAAGGTGCGTTCCCTGTCAGTAAGCTGAATGCCAGATGTGGAGAGAAATGACTCCGTGTCCATTTGCATCCCTCTTTCCCATTACCTCAGACCAACAAGCTCTCCTGGTAGTTACCACCACACACTTCTATGTCCCCATCCAAGAAGCCATGCAGAAGGTGGCAGGCCCTCTCTTTTTTCCCTTCAGGCCTGAGGGCACTGAACCAGTGTGGGGGAAGGGGCGGATGGGACAAAGGTGGACATTTCGGAGCCCTCTCAGCTTTGTCCCCGGGCTCCCACTGTCTCTCCCTTTCTCCTCACAGAACTAGAGCACCTGCCAGGGTCAGGTTCCTTCCTTCATGTTACTAACCAAACCACAGGGCCTAGGTGTCCAAGGAGCCTAGGCGCTGTACCTCCTAAGGGACAAAGGCCAGGCTTACACAAAGGGGAGGGGAGGCGAAAGTTGTCGGGCACGGAATGAAACCTTTACGAACAAAAGGGAGGGGGCACGAGAATACCAAGCCAATCGCGGGTGTTCCTGCGGGTTAGATGGAGAAATGCGTATGGGGGAAGGGGCAGATTTAGAAAATTCCTCTGGGAAAAGGGATCAGGGCGCTGCTGGGGGCGCAGCAGACAGCAGGAAGGAGGATGCAGACAGGACTGAGGCTCTGGGGTGCGAGGGAGGCACAGTTCCTGAGTGAAGAGAGGTGATAGCAAAGAGGTGAAGGCCAGACAGGGCCCAGTGGACAGAGCAACCCCGCGCGGTGCTGCCTGGGGCCAAAGACGGACCCTCTGGAGGTGCTCAGAAGGGGGCTGGGGGCCCGCGGTGAAGGTACTTGGGGAAGAAAAAGCAGAGTTGGGGGCGAAGTGTTGGAAGAGAGACTGAGAACAGAACAGTAGAGAGGCTAGGGGGGAACTGTGGGGGGGGCCTGACCCCCGTCCGCCCCACCTCACCTGGCGCCGGGTCGGAGTCCAGGTCTAGTGCTGAGAAAAAGCCAGCTCCGGCCAGTCCCTCCGTCCCGCGCGGGAGACCACGGACACAAAGCGGGGCGCGCGGGAGGAGGGGAGAAGAGGAGGGAGAAGGAGGGGGAGGGGAAGGAGGAGGAGGAGACGCCTGAGGCGCGCGAGGGGGAGAAGGAGCGGCGCCCGCTGCCCTCCGCCTGGGTCAGGGGGCGGGGCGTGCGGCTGAAGGCCGAACTCGGCCGGCCAATGGTCATCCCGCCGGCCTGCAGGATAGGGCGCGCCTACCCGCAGCTCACCTCGGCACCTGGGCCTCTTTTGGCCTCAGCCAATCAAACGCTTTCATTTGTATAACTGGCCCCGCCCATTCGCCCCAGCCGGGGACTACTTGCTGAGAATACAAAGGAGGCACCCCATAGGGGAGGAGGTGGACTCCGGATGCCCTACCCCAAGGGCACAATATCCCCTTTCAGCACTTTTATGGGTTTCTCAACCTTCTTGATGAGGGGAAGGGGATGGGGGTCAAAGAGGTTTGGCTCAAGACCTCTTAAGAGGTGGGATCTCTTCTCCCTGTGGGCCTTCAAATCCAGAGCTGCTCTTCTGTTCCAGGGCACACAGTTCCCTGTCTTCACCTCTGAGTTCCCCGCCTCCCCTCCCATTATTCCAGTTGCCCTAATCTCTGTGCTTCATCCCGTCCGCTGCTGCCCACTACTGGCCTTCTGCTGCACTGCATCCCGCATCAGCAGGCTCTGAGCACAGCCTTCAAGCCGCCCCAACCAACCCCTGTCCAGAAGGAAAAGGAGAGATGAAGACGTTACTGCACTAGGATAGCAGGGACAAGTGGCTGTGTACCTATGATGGCAAAAAGCCCATAATTAGCATAAGTGCAAACTGCCCCACCAAAGCATCTCTTCCCACCTACCTTCTGGTCTGTACTGGGCCACAATAGTGACTGACTGGCCAGCCCGTTTCAGAGCAGCTGCAGCCTGCTCATGAGTTGCATTCCTCAGGTTCACTCCATTCACCTAACCAAAGAGAGGAGTCATGAGCCACCCCAAAAGCAAGAAAGGGAGTCCTCTGTCCTAGCAGTTGGGAGAAGGAAATGTCTTTCCCAAAATTCCATCCTTGCCTCCTAAATGAGACCTAAAGGACACAACATCTCTAGTGTAATAATTATCTTTGTAGAAATCTAATGCCAATCAGGGTTAAGATCCAAGAGATACTAATTTTCTCCTCAAGGATAAGTTTGGTCTTGGTCTCCTGTCCTTCACTAAGTATATCTATGAAGACAATGTAAGTTTTTTTTTCCAGTTCTTAGCTCTTGCCTCATTTCAAGAAGCATTTTTGAAGGAAGCAAGGTCTCCCCTCCCCCCTTGCAGACTGGCACAGCTCCCATCCTCCCACCTCGCCTTTGTCTCACCGATAAGATCCGGTCTCCCCTGCGCAGCTCCCCACTCAGGTCGGCTGGGCCTCCTGCCAGGATGAAGGAGACAAAAATGCCTTCTCCATCCTCTCCTCCTACAATGTTGAAGCCCAGGCCTGTGGAGCCTTTGTGCAGGATGATCTTGCGGGGCTCTCTGGTGGGAAAGGAGTGGAGATACAAGGGAGGTCAGGACAAAAGGAGATAGGAACTGTTGTCCCTGTCAGGGCCAGCCTGGAAGAAGGCCCATACTTGCTGTAGGGAGTAAAGACTTAGGTCTGTATGTATGATACCCTGTTCCTTCCTTCATCTGAAACCTGCTTGACTGCTCTTTGCTGTCAGATGCCCAGTTTCAGTTCCTCTTCTCTCCCTGTTCTTGAGGCCTTGGCATCAGCTTCCCAATGGACAGCCCACTACCCTCTCAGGTCAACAAACACATATCCTGAACTCTAGAACCCAAATTCCAGAGCCCACTCACTGGTCCTCTTACTCCCAGAGTCTCCTATCCTATGGACCCCTGTCAAAGGCCCTGGCCACAAGAAGAGAAACCCGTCAGGGGCAGTGGACTCACAAGATGTGCATACTTACTTTACACTGCCCCTTTGCCATCTCAAATTTCCACCCGCCAACCATGGTCCTGCCTACCCTCCCCAACAACATATTTAATAAACCAGTAGGGTACCCCTACTAGGTGATGTGGGAGACAGAGATGAATAAAGCCCAGGTCCTCAAATGGTGCTTAGGGGCTAAACTGAAGAAAGAAGACAAGCATATGAAAAATGAGACTAAAACTAATCATGTCCATGGAACCCCTCTCCAAATAGTCGTGGTGTGATCAGGTGAGAGTAAATGGCCACACATATACACACACACAAACGGACTCCCAGCACATCTCCAGGCCCACTGTCTTCACTTGTTACAAGCATCTTTCCTCAGAGAAGCCCTAAGCCCCAAGAGAGGATCCTCCTTTCTCATTCCCAGTCTTATGTGTGAGGCTCCCTCCCTGAGTCCCCAATGCTCTGGTTCCCAGTCTTCCACTCCTACCTGGCATCCCCTCCAGGCCGCAGGGAGCGGAGAGGCCAGGCCCACCTCTGCGAAGCCCTCCTCCAGGCCGAAGCCGAGGCTGAGCCCAAGCCCAGCGCCAAGCCGGAGCCTGAGAACTTGCGAGCCCTTTCCATGGCTCCTCTGGCTCTCCCCCGTCTGCCTACCCTTCCGGCTCCACCGCAGACTGCCCAGCAGCCTACCAGGCCCCACCCCGCAAACCTGTCCCCCGGAATTCTGGCCGGCCCGACCAGTTCCACAGCCGGCCGGGCTCAGCCGCCGCCGCCGCCACCACCACCACCGCCACGGTGGGGCGGGGCCGTTCCCCGTGAGGCCACTGGGTCTGCTGGCCTCTCAGAGTCCCGCCAACCCCACCGGCTGAACTGCTTTCTTCAATAATTTGGAGTGGCTGGAGCACCGGGGGTGCAAACTATCTCAGGGCAGGAAAACCCGCGGCCTCCACCTCCTAAACCCTAAACGCTCCACCCCACCCTTTATCAGCACTTTCGGATCGGGGCCACTCGGTCGGTGCTCCCCCTGATGGTAGAACTTGTCTTTGCAGCCACCTCTGTTCCTCTTTGGGGCTGAGAGAGCACGCCCCCCTCCCAAGACCTCACAGCTGGGGGCAATGAGGCCGGATCCTCTTTGCCATTCTACAGGAGGCCTGTCGCAGGCCAGAAATGATTCCTCTCCTCCCCACTCCGTGGGTTAGATGAATGGAGCGAGGGTCTTACCTGGTGAAGTCCTCCTCGGCCAGCATGTGCCTGGGGATAGGAGAATAGCGAGTAGGGGGGACCTGAGGAGGAGCCGGGTAGCTGACCTTGCTCTCCACCGCCCCGAGATAACCCAGGCTGGAATTATGGCTTATGTGGTTGTCAGCCAAGGCAGTAAAAGCTGGAGTCAAGAAAGGGAGAGAAAGGTTCAGAGTCATTCCAGGCAACCCCCTTCAAGGACTTTCCCCCACGCCCCTTCTCAGGTCTCTACGAAGATGCTGATTCCTCAGGCACGCCCCCCACACCCTCCACCCCCCCCCCCCCCCACCCCCCCCCCCCCCCGCCGTGGCCATCCATCCCCCAGGGTTCCTCCTCCGCAGTCCCTTTTCTAAATCCTGGGCTCACTCCTGTGACTCTTAGAAAGAGCTGAAGTCAAGGCAGTCTACAAAGAAAGCCTTGACTAGAGGTGTGACTAATAATAATCTCTCACATCTCTGTAGCCTAATACAGTTTTCCAAGGGCTTTCTCCTCCATGATCTCATTTGATCCTTGCACCAGTCCTATGAGGAAGGCAGCGCATATATCATCAGCTTTTTGCCAAAGAGGAAAGTAAAGACAGGTGAAAGGGACTGGTCCAAGGGCACCCAGCTCCAAGGGACACAGCTGGGCTCTGGACTCAGTTCTGAGCACTATCTTCTGCATTTCCTCTCTTCATAAGGGACACAAACAACTTTCCCTCCCCAAACCAGGGAGCGGGACCTGAGGCCAGCAACAGGAGCCAGTGGGTACGTACTGCTGGCGTAGTCAGGGGGAGCGTACATGTCGTTGAGGTGGAGACTGCCTGGCTTAGCCACTTTCAGATAGACCATATCAGATGTGTTCTTCAGTGAGGCCACAGCTTCCTCGTGCCTCACATCCTGTAGATTGGTGTTGTTCACCTGGAAAAGGAGAAGCCTCAGCCTGGGATTTGGGAGAAAGGAAGGTCCCTGGAGGGATGCCCTTGCAATAAAATTCAATGGTGTGCTAACAGAGGTCCAAGTATAGTGCTGTGAGGACACAAGACAGGCAGGAGGAAGGGGAAAGGACAGGTGAGGGAGCCCCTGCCATAGAGAGAACTAGGGCCTTGGTATGAAAAGATATTCTTGAAGTTCCCCAAGATGCCTCATCCCCAGTGAGGTTTAGATGGCATGACAGGGTGCTAGAGTTCCTCCTCCCCACCCTACCATTTGGGCATCCCCATGAAGCCTGTCTCACCGCCAGCAGCCGGTCACCAATCTGTAGGCGTCCATCCTTCTGAGCAGCTCCCCCCTCAATGATCTTGGTGATGTAGATGCTGTTGTCTCCTGGGATGTGCTGGTTGCCAATGCCCCCAGCAATGCTGAAGCCCAGGCCTGGGAGACAGTCATCAGGGAGTGGGAAAGGGTCACAGAGCAGGTTAGAGTTGGTCGATCCCAAAGCCAATTCCCCTCCTCCAGCCAATCCCCCTCCTCCAGCCAATCCACTGGACCCTTGGGAGCACCCCCTAGGAATCCCAAACACTAGGCTGCCATCCCAAGGTCAGTAAGGGTGAGAATTGAGGTCAAGAAAGAAAGCCATGAGCTGGGGGCTGGGGATATAGCTCAGTTGAATATAGCTCAGTTACGAGGCAAGCACTCATAAGTACAAGGCCCTGGGTTAAATCCCCAGTACCACAAAAAAAAAAAGAAAAGAAAAAGAAAAGAAAGCTATGAGCTGGAACTGGAGGAGTCACACAAGGAGTAAGGCCATTCCCTTCCATTCCCCATGGGGCCAGCCAAGACCTGGGGCCAGGGGCTCTGGCTAGAGCACAGGAACCCAGAGGGCCGCACCTTTGGGCCCTTTGAGCAAGTTGACCTCCATGATGGTCTCAGGTGGGGGCTGTCGCCTCCGCACCACCAACCGCACCACAGGACCTGCCTCCTTCAACGCCTCCACGGCCCGGCTGTGCACCACCTCCGACACGTCCACCTCATTCACCCGCAGAACACAGTCATTCACCCTGCGGGGGAAGCCAGAGAGGCATTGATACTGTGCCACAGCCCCTCCACCCCCTCTCCCACATCCTTCCCTTCCTGTCCCCTCCTCTTCCTCCTCCTCCATTATCCCCCACCCCAGATCTAATGGAAGGGTAATCCTGCCAGACTAGCCCTCCTCCCTTCCTCTCCATCCCATCCCTGCCACCCACATTTCTGCTTTGAGATCCTCTCACCCTAGCCTCCCATCCATGGCAGCTGCTCCACCAGGAATGATCTTGGTTATAAAGATGCCAGGGTCATCAGGGACATGGGGGTTGTCAATGCCACCTGCAATACTGAAGCCCAAGCCAGAGTTGCCCTGCAGAAGGGGGTAGAAGGACACATTCTATTCACTGTGAGGGCACAAAGGAAGGTTCTAGGCACCCCCACTTCCCTGTAGAACCAGAACAAGTTTTCCAGGCCTCCTGGTAGGCTGAGGCACATTTGTCAGAAACCCAGCAGGCTTCCAGTCTGTGCTGACCATTCTGGCAGGGAGGCCTCAGCAAACCCATCCCCACCCAATTCCCCAGGCCTCAGCAACCAAGGTTAATTAATATTTGTTAGTGAGTTGATTGATTGATGCAGTGTAGTGGCTCTAAAAGCTGCTGTTTCCTCGTCCTCTCAGTGCAGGTTTCCCCATAAGTGTTGAAACTGTTGTTCAGGGCCTCCCCTCTTTTGACTTCAGCCCTCTCCTCCCCTTTCATTCCCTCCTTACAGGCAGACTCACCCGCTCGAGTACTATCTCCTCATATTTGAACATGCCGTCACTGCCATTCACCTAGGGGAAGACACAGGCAATTTGCTCAGTGCCTCTTGCCCTCCCAGTCATCTGCCCCTTGGCCAACCTGCCTCCTCCCCTCCCCCACTCCCACAGAGTAGAAAGCCCATGTACATCCCAGGTCACTTCTAGGCCACAGATAGGGACAGGCTGACTCCATGGGGGCCACTTCCCTCCCCTTACATCCAACCATATCAGGCCAAACCCAGCTGCTCACTTAGCCCAGATCAATTGTCTGGGACTGAGCCAGCCAGTGGTGCACTCACCGAGAGGCTGGGCTCCAGGGCCTCGGGGTTCACTAGGATGGGTGCAGGGCTGGCCTAAGGGGGATGGCAGAGATGGAGATGGCGGGCAAATCGCACCACACCCTGCCTCCATAGGGGGCACCCAGAGGCCTGGCCAGAGAACCCCTCCCCCTGAACATAACTCTTCCTGACTTGTGGACCATAGATTCCTACCATGTCAGAAAGCAGACACCAACTTATCTAACCCCTTCATGTGACAGATGGTGACATTGGCCAAAAGAGGATGTGGAATGTGCCTAAGGGCACAATGGGAGTTAGTGGCAGAGCAGGGCCTAGAACCTGGATATCCAGGTGCTCTTTGGATTAAAGCAAGCTGTTAAGGCCATCCTCCAGAAGAGCTCATGGGAAAAAGAAAAGTTGTCCCCTTCAGAGTACCTTATAAACCCTTACTCTACACCATCTCCAGTGGCTCCAAGAATCCAATTCCCCAAATAGACAGTCAAAGTCCTAATCTATTTTCTACCAAGGGACTGTTGATGCTTTGTGTGTCCCAGCAGAAAGGCCCAGGGTGGAGTCAGAGGCAAAGGCAGGGCAGGACAGGAGTAGGGTGGATGCCATTCTCCATGAGGGATAGCATGATGACCCACAGACTGATTACCAGCAGAATTCATGGTCTTCAACACACAGTGGCCATGGGAGAGGCAATGGAAAGGTTCAGAAAAGCAGGGTTGATTTGACCAACCTACAGTAGTGGCCTCCCAGACAGGACATACTGTGGCCATTTTTCAAGTGGAAATCTGATTCTGGACAGACAAATAGTACCTGTTCCCTGGTTCCCACTCTCATCTGCAAGAATGGAGGAGCTCTCTTGCCTCTCTCCCCAGGCAATCTGGCACCATCCCCCATCTTTTATTGGCTGTGTTGTCCCTTTCCTAACCCCTGACCTCCTCTTCAGAAGAAGAGAGCTAGAAACCCAGAGTGGGGGCTTCTTTGTACACCCTGTTGTGCTTCCCCTTCCTACCTCCATCCCATGCAGCTTTGGCTTCAAGAAGCAGACATAGGGGAGAGAAAGAGGACTGGCTAGTCATACCTCCCCTGTTTTGGGATATGGCCCCCAGGACTTCATGCCCTGAAGCCCTGGAAGGAAATTAGAGGTCTCCAGCTACAGCTTCACCCTGATCCCTGATCCCAGGAGGAAGGACTGATGGTATCTTCAGAGACCCAGAGCCAACACAGCTGCCTGAAGTACCATGCAACAGACACACAAGCAAAAGGACACCCATGTGGTTCTTGTATGCATCTGGTGTACCATGTGTGCCCACATGTGACAAGCCATGCCAAAAGCCCATTTCAAGTGGTATCCAGAGGTTCCCAGTTCCTATTGGTCTACCCTCCAGTCCCCACTCCACCCTCACTCAGGGACCTTGCTTGCAGGGCTAAGAAGTCACCCAAGGATCAGCTCCAGCAAAGACATCTTAGCCAACTGGTCCAACCCTGCGATTGGTACCTGTCTCCTGCTGGGCAGGACAAGTATGAGAAGATGTTTGCAATGGGAGGGCCAAAGGACAGAGGGAAAGAAGGAGACTCACTGGAGAGCGCAAGAGGCCAAGGCAAGGGGCTGAGGCAAGGGATGCAGGAAACATAAGTATGGACAGACAGAGGGCCAGAACTGAGAATTCCTCTCTCCAAGAAGTCCCCACCTTTGCTTCTGAGAGCACATTCTCCTATCCCCAGAGGAAGACAGAGGCAGCCAGAACGGTCACCAGCTTGGGGCAGTCAGCACCTGCCCTCAACAGCAAAGCCTCCTCCTCTTTTCTCCCCACCCTAGGGGCTGCAGAGCCCAAAGCCAGACAGGCCTTCCGCCATGCATGCCAGGGACCTGGCTCTGCCGGCCCAGCCTCCATTTTGCTGCTTCTCCCACAGACGCTCCTTCCATTTTCTAAGCTGGCAGTTTAGTCTGGGAGTGGAAGCCGGAGTTGTGCCCAGCACCCAGAGGCTCCCAAGCTGTGCCAAGTCAGAGCTGGGGGGCTAAGCTCTCCCACATCTGGGGCTGCCCAAGGGGGACATGCCCCACTGGGGCTAGTCCCTGCACCAGGACAGCTGTCCCTTGCTTGGCTCCAGGCACCATGCCTGCTCTGGAGCGAGGAAGCTTGCTTCACCCCCCACCCCCAGCACACACACTTCAGAGCTGCTTGGACAAAAGAGTCTGTCCTTCTCAGCAGCCTCTCAGCCTTGCTTGGGACGTGTCTCTCGCCT
>JAJEJO010023117.1:0-10108 GCA_020662805.1 Glaucomys volans | reverse complement strand
ATTTCATATCCTGCTACTTTACTGAATTCATTAATGAGTTCCAGAAGTTTTCTGGTGGAATTTTTAGGAGAATCATAAAGAGATATTTAGGAGAATCATATAGAGAATCATGTCATCAGCAAATAGGGATAATTTGAGCTCTTCTTTTCCTATTCATATCCCTCTAATTTCTTTGGTCAGTCTAATTGGTTTGGCTAGAGTTTCAAGGACGATGTTGAATAGAAGTGGAGAAAGAGGGCATCCCTGCCTTGTTCCAGTTCTCAGGGGGAATGCTTTCAATTTTTCTCCATTCAGAATGATGTTAGCTGTGGGCTTAGCATAGGTAGACTTTACAATGTTAAGGAACGTTCCTACTATCCCTATTTTTTTCTAGTGTTTTGAGTATGAAGGGGTGCTGTATTTTATCAAATGCTTTCTCTGCATCTATTGAAATGATCATGTGGTTCTTGACTTTAAGTCTGTAGATGTGGTGAATTACATTTCTTGATTTCCTGATGTTGAACGAACCTTGCATCTCCAGGATGAAACCCACTTGATCATGGTGCACTATCTTTTTAATATGCTTTTGTATGCAATTTGCTGAAATTTTGTTAAGAATTTTTGCATCTATGTTCATTAGGGATATTGGTCTAAAATTTTCTTTCCTCAATGTGTTCTTTTCTGGTTTTGATATCAGGGTGATATTAGCTTCATAGAATGAGTTTGGAAGGGTTCCCTCCTCCTCTATTTCATGAAATACTGTGAGGAGTATTGGAATGAGCTCTTCTTTGAAGGTCTTGTAGAACTCGGCTATGAATCCATCTGGTTCTGGACTTTTCTTTGTTGGTAGGGTTTTGATGACTTCTTCTATTTCCTTGCTTGAAATTGATCTATTTAAGTTGTGTATGTCCTCCAGATTCAGTTTGGGTGGCTTATATGCCTCTAGGAACCTGTTGATGTCTTCCAGGTTTTCTATTTTGTTGGAGTATAGATTTTCAAAATAGCTTCTAATTATTTTTTGTATTTCATTAGAGTCTGTTGTGATATTTCCTTTTTCATCACAAATTTTATTAATTTGAGTTTTCTCTCTTCTTTTCTTCGTTAGTGTGGTAAGGGTTTATCAATTTTGCTTATTTTTTCAAAGAACCAACTTTTTGTTTTGTCAATTTTTTGAATTGTTTCTTTTGTTTCAATTTCATTCATTTCTGCTCTGATTTTAATTATTTCCTGTCTTCTACTACTTTTGGTGATGATCTGTTCCTCTTTTTCTAGGGCTTTGAGCTTTAATGTGAGGTCATTTAATTGTTGACTTCTCATTCTTTTATTAAATGTGCTCCATGCAATCAATTTTCCTCTTTGCACTGCTTTCATAGTATCCCAGAGATTTTGATATGTTGTAGCTTTGTTCTCATGACCTCAAGAATTTTTTTATTTCCCCCCTGATGTCCTCTGTTATCCATGCATCATTCAATAGCATATTATTTAAGTGTTGGAATAGTTTCTGTTTTTAACTTTGTCATTTATTTCTAATTTCATTCCATTATGATCTGATAGAATACAAGGTAGTGTCTCTATGTTTTTATATTTGCTAAGAGTAGCTTTGTGGCATAACATAGGGTCTATTTTAGAGAAGGATCCATGAGCTGCTGAGAAGAAAATGTATTCACTTTTTGATGGATGGTATTCTATATATGTCTGTTAAGTCTAAATTAGAGATTGTGTCATTGAGTTCTATGTTTTCTTTGTTCAATTTTTGCTTAGAAGATCTGTCCAATGGTGAGAGAGGAGTGTTAAAGTCCCCCAATATTATTATGTTTTGGTCTATTTGGCTCCTGAAATTGAGAAGGATCTGATTGACGTACATGGATGCGCCATTGTTTGGGGCATAAATATTTATGATTGTTATGTCTTGCTGATTTATGCTTCCCTTAAACAATATGAATTGTCCTTCTTTATCCCTTCTGACTAACTTTGGCTTGAAGTCTGCTTTAGTAAATCCATTTTGATATAATTAATTATAAAAGCATAGAATATATCTTGTTCTAGTTGGAGTCCCATTCTTACCAATGTACCTGGTGGTGGGATTCACTGTGCTGTTTTCATATATGCACATGGGAAAACCACATCAGGTTCATTCCATTGTCTTTCCTTTGCTTATCTCCCTCCCTTCCCTCCATTCCCATTGTCCAATGTACTTCGTTTCTATTCTTCCTACACACGTTCCCCTTATTGTGGGTTAGCTTCCACCTATCAGAGAAAACATTCAACCTTTGGTTTTCTGGGACTGGCTTAATTCCTTTAGCATGATAGTCTCCAGATCCATTCATTTACTGGCAAATGTCATAAAGTCATCCTTATTTATGACTGAGTTAATACTTCATTGTGTATATGTACCACATTTGCTTTATCCATTCATCTTTTCAAGGGAACCTACGTTGGTTCCATAGCTTAGCTATTGTGAACTGAATTGCTATAAATATATTGTGATTGCATCACTGCAGCCTGCTGATTTTAACTCCTTTTGATATATACCAAGGAATGGGATAACTGGGTCAAATGGTGGTTCCATTCCTAGGTTTTGAAGAATCCCCATGCTGCTTTCCAGAGTAGTTGCACCAATTTGCAGTCCCACCAGCAATGTATGAGTGTACCTGTTCCCCACATCCTTGCCAACATGGACAGTTACTTGTATTCTTGATAACTGCCATTTTGACTGGAGTGAGATGGAATCTGTGTAGTTTTAATTTGTGTTTCTCTAATTGCTAGAAATGTTGAATACTTTTTCATATATTTGTTGACCATTTATATTTCTTCTTCTGTGAGGTGTCTCTTCAGTTCCTTTGTCCATTTATCAATTAGGTTATCTGGTTTTCTTTCAGTGTTAAGCTTTTTGAGTTATTTATATGTCCTGGAAATTAATGCTCTATGTGAGGTGCA
Organism: Glaucomys volans; assembly: GCA_020662805.1. Lineage (NCBI taxonomy): Eukaryota > Metazoa > Chordata > Mammalia > Rodentia > Sciuridae > Glaucomys > Glaucomys volans. The sequence continues at coordinate 7,192 of JAJEJO010023117.1, read as the reverse complement.
GGTGCCAAACATTTTCTTCCATTCTGTAGGCTCTCTCTTCATGCTCTTGATTGTTTCCTTTGCTGTGAAGAAGCTTTTCAGTTTAATATCATCCCATTTATTGATTCTTGATTTTACTTCTTGTACTTTAGGAGTCTTATGAAGGAAGTCAGCTCCTGTGCTGATGTGTTGGAGTGTTGGGCCTATATTTTCTTCCAGTTTGTTCAGCATTTCTGGTCTAATACCTTGATCCTTCATCTACTTTTTGTTTGTTTGTTTTGGCCTTCATCCTCTTGAGCTGAGTTTTGTGCAGGGTGAGAAGCAGGGGTGAAATTGATACTGGGAAGGTTTAAGAAAGAAGACACATAATCCTCAGTTTTAAAGAATGACTAGGACTTCAGCTGGTTAGCTGGGTGAGAGGGGACCCCAGGTCGGGTGATGGCACACAAGATATTGTAAAGGAAAGTTCCTGGTGCATGCCTAGTCAGTTAACTAGTGTTATGGGTTGGATATGTGCTTGTCCTCCAGAAGCGCATGTGTGAGATGAGAATGTTCAGAGGTGAAATGATTAGATTATAAAAGGATTAATGTAATCCTTGGGTTAATCCACTGTTATACATAACTAGGTGGTAACTTTAGACAGGTAGGGTGTGGCTGGAGGAAGCAGGTCACTGAGAGTGTGCCTTTGGAGTTTATATTATATCCTTGTAAGCACGGTTCTTTCTGCTTCCTGTTTGCCATGTCTTGAGAGTTTTCTTCTGCCAAGTCCTTCTGTCATGATGTTCTGCCTTATCTCAGGGACTAGAGCAATGGAGTCAGCCAACTATGGACTGAAACCTCTAAAACCATGAGCCCTAAATAAACTTGCAAAGCAAGCTAAAACTGGGATGGTGCAAGGGATTGTACAGTTGGAACACTATTCATTGATAATGATGTTAATATTTAATTTTTAGTTAGTATCTCTCTTGAAGAAATCCTATCTTTTGGACAAGAGAATCTAGATCTTGGGCAGAATATTACCATAAAACTAATACATTTTTAAGAGGTAATGGCAGTTCTTTCTCAATGATGCTTCATGTTCTCCCTGATTTTAGCAGAACAACTTTACTAAAAGATTGCCTGATTCTAGCAGAAATGTTATCTCACTGCTTTTGCTTTCTAACTTTATATGTCCAAGGAGTGTTATTAGTCATGGTTCTAGGCAGTGGTATTATCTGATATTCAATTGTTAGATAATAAGTATTATTACATTGGAAAAAAGTAAGGGAAACTAAACATTTGATGAGAGAATCTTTTGTAAATTTAAAGGCCTAAGTACTTGGTTTCACATTCCCATAGAATAAAGGGAAAGTCACTACCATCTCCAAAAATATATATTCTACTGAGTGAAATTTATGTACTTAGTTGGAGGAGCAGATAATCATTACATCATCTTTCTTGAAAATTGCAGGAGGTGAGATTCAGAAAAATACTAAATCTGCATTTATTTCCACCTTTGTTACCTTTGAATACTATGAAGCATAATTTGTAAGAAGCTGGGCTATATTTGAGGACTGCAATCTATATTCCTATAACCTTGATAAATCTTTGTTCCAGAGAACCAGTCACCATGCATCCCTATCATTGAAGATAAAGACCTCTTTAGGGGTCTTAGACCTCTTTTAGAGGTAAATCGTGTATTTATTAGCAGATTTTGCAACTCATGTGTGTTTTGCCACAAATCAACTAATTTTCCAAGTAAAACCCTCTGACACATTTGGCATTGTATGGTATGGACAAATGAAAGCTCAGAGGCTGAATCATAGATGTGAGTCATTGCAATGCATTCTCAAAGATAAAAGTGTGACTTCCTCTCAGTTTTGTCCAGTGTTTCAGTCATAACTGTTAATGGAGACATCTATGGTCCTCCCACAATTGGCTTGCCTTTACACAGGGATCTTGGGCAGCAGACCTCTATAATAATGCTCCCCAATTTTCCTGGAAGTGATAGGAACCCTTTCTATCTTGCTTTACTAGGTCTTATTATTTTGCATTGTTCATCACATTTCAACAGGAAAAAAAAGTGAAAAACAGAAAACATGCCTGATTGATGGAAGCAATAATTGAAACTGCTTTACCAGAAGTTTGCCTAACCTAATCTGTTGATTTTGTGCATAAGCAAAAGTCATATTCCCAAATCATACTGATCTGTACCAGCGTTTCCCAACTCCTAGGTTATATAGAAAGAAAGTGTTTGCAACAAATGAATGTTAGAAAAACATTCATTTCTCCTAGTTCTGGACTAAATGTGCCAGTTAAACAAGTTGTAATTAAATTGTTTTTAGTCATACAGCAAAGAAATCAATTTAACATAGAGGTAGAGCATATATTTTAAAAACTATATTATGAATACCATTTGAGTTATGATAAGTATTTTCTATATTTGGATGGTTAGATTTTAGAATGTAAAGAAAAGAGGTTGAGTGAAGAGTAGGAAGCAAGTTTTTAAAAACTTTGATGTTGGACTGGGGATATAGCTTAGTTGGTAAAGTGTGTGCCTTGCATTCACAAGGCCCTGGGATCAACTTCCAGCACCACAAAAAAAATAAATAAATAAATAAATAAATAAATAAATAAATAAAATAATAAAAAAACTTTGGTGTTATACATTTTAGCTTTTTATATGATTCAAATTTACTCAAAGCATTGAATTAGATATTGTGTTAAAAAAATTGATAAAGAAAAGGAAGAAACAAACTTTAAAGGAATCCAACTGCTTAGATTTACAAACTAGATAACTAGCAACATCTAGTGGTCATTTCTATCATTACAACTCTGTTATAGGCCAAAAGGATTAGAAGGATTGTGAATTAAATAGTAATAATAATAGAACTCTGAAAACTACAATTACGCATTAGTTTTAATGTATCTATACATATATATAAGCAGACATCACACACACTATTAGTTTTAGCAGTTAGTGTTCAGTTTATGATCAGTAGAATTTGGTACATCAAGTAAAACTTATTTAAGAAAATGTTCAGTTGCTTTGCTTATCATAAGAGAGATTGTGATTTTTTTACACACACAAGAAAGGACTTTGCAGGAATTGAGAAATGCGACTTTATCAAGTTAAAAAGCTTCTGCACAGCAAATAAAACAATTAACAGAATGAAGAGACGGTCCTCAGAATGGGAGAAAATATTTGTTACCTACTCTTCTGACAGAGGATTAATATTCCAAATCTATAAAGAACTAAAACATCTTAACACCTAAAATGAAATAATCCAATAAATGACAAATGAATTTAATATCCCTCAAAATAAGTAGAAATAGCTAACAATTATATGAAAATAGCTAACAATTATATGTTCAACATTTTTAGCAATTAAGGAAATGCAACTCAAAATTACAGTGAGAGTCCATCTTACCCCAGTCAGAATCGCTATAATCAAGAATATGGAAAAAAATAAGTACTGGTAAAGCTGGAGGGAAAAACAAACCTTTATAAATGGTTGGTGGGAGTGAAAATTAGGAAAGTAAATCAATATGGAAGTTCTTTAAAAATCCTAAAATAGAGTTACCATATGATCTAGCTATACCACTCCTTGGTATATTCTTGAAGGAATTACAGTCAACATACTGTAGGGATTTCTGTGTGCTTTTGACTTCACTGCAAAATTAACAGTAACAAAGTTATAAAATAAGCAAAATTAACAGAAACAAAATTATAGAATAAGTTATAAGTGCCCACCAAATATGTATAGATAAATAAAATGAATATATACATATATATTTATATATATACATAGACACACACACTCACACACACACAATGGGGTATTATTCAGCTCTCAGAAAAGTGAACTTGGCATTGTTAGGAAAATGGATGGAGTCAGAGATTATAATGTTAAATAAACTAATCAATAATTGGAAAGACAAGAATCAAATGTTTTTCTTATATTTAGAATCTAAAAAGAGGGGATATTTGAAATCCACAACTCAGTAGCTAGCTCAGTTGAGATGGGATGAAAGATCATGACAGCTAGGAAGGGAAATCCACATGAAGGCAAGGAAGAGATGGGAGAAGCAGATGGATGTGAGAGGTGTTTTAAAGATAATGACACATCATGGTGATAAAATAATGCATCATTCCCATCAGGAAAGTCTGTTTACACAGGAGGAAGTGGCTGACTTTGACACACTAACTAGTCTAGTGGTAACATATTTAATATAGTGGTAATATAGTTGCTTAGTCAATTCAAAAATATGTGTATTATCAGAGTTGAAATATATACCTCCATTATTTAGACCTTCAACAAAAAAGCATTTAAACATTATTAACACATATTCTTGAACATATTAATGGGTTTCATTGTGTTATTTCCATCTATATGCATGCAACATGCACTAATCAGATGCAACTTTCCATTACCAAATCCCCACTCTCTTCCAATCTCTGGTGATCACTATTCTTTTAGGTATACTAAAACAGAAACTTTTCATGCAAAAAATTTCTATAATGTTTTGGAGAAAACAACTTGAAAAAAGTAGACATATACTCTCATGCATACATGATATCCACCAATCCCCAGTCCATTATTTACACATCTAACTCATATTTGTATGTATGATAGTGCTGTATACTGATCAATATTGTAGTTGTTTTCAATTTTGTGGTATTAAAACAGTGTCCATACATTTACCCCTTTGGTCAGATTTGTTACTGTAGTCTAGAGTAAATTCCTGCAAGTGTAATGGTGAGAAAAAATGGTACATGATTTTTAATAGCTGTTGCCAAATTGCACTCCAAAATTTTGTTATTTTACATGCTCATTCAAAAATGCATTAAAGTTCCTATTTCTCCATGTCTACACTCTATATAGGAATGTTTTAAATCTGTGACTCCATTGTGTGCATATAACATATTTTTTTAATCCATTTATCTATTGATAGGCATCTGGGATGATTCCATAATTTGGCTATTGTGAATTGTGCTGCCATAAACATTGAGATGGCTGTATCACTATAGTATGTTGATTTGGTTCTTTTGAATAAACACTGAGAAGTGGAATAGCTGGATCATATGATGTTTTCATTCTTAGTTTTTGAGGACTCTCCACACTGCTTTCCTGAGTGGTGGTGCTAATTTGCAGTCCAGCCAACAATGCAGCAGTGCCTCCCTTTCCCACAACCTCACCAGCATTTATTATTATTCGTATTCTTCATCATTGCCATTCTGACTGGGATTGAGATGAAATCTTAGTGTAGTTTTGATTTGTGTTTCCCTGATTGCTAGAAATGTTGAACATTTTTTCATATATTTGTTGACCATTTGTATTCTTCTTTTGAGAAACGTCTCTTTAGTTCTTCTGCCTATTTATAAATTGAGGGGTTTTTGGTGATATGTTTTTTGAGTTCTTTATATATTCTGGATATTAATCCCCTGTAAGAAGAGCAACTGGCAAAGATTTTTTTTCTTTTTCTGTGGGCTTTCTCTTCACACTCTTAATAATTTCTTTTGCTGTGCAGAAGGCTTCAAATTTGATTGCATCCCACTAATTGATTCTTGGTTTTACTTCTTAAACTTTCTCAATCTTGCTAAGGAAGTGCCAGGAACTGCATGATGAATTATTGATGCAATGTTTTCTTCTAGAAGTTACAAGTTTCTGGTATAATTCATAATTCTTTGATCCATTTTGTTTGACTTTTGTGGAGGGTGAGAGGGATCCAGTTTCTTTCTTCTACAAATGTATATCCAGTTGTTCCATCACTATTTGTTAAAAAGGCTTATATTATCAAAAGACATAGACTGGCATATTGGATTAAAAAGAAAGATCCAAAAATTTGCTGCCTCCCAGAGACGCATCTCATAGAAAAAGATACCCACAGACTAAAGGTAAAAGGATGGGGAAAAACATACCACACACACGGACTCAGTAAAAAAGCAGGAGTTTCCATCCTCATATCAGATACAGCGAACATCAAGTCAAAATTAGGCGGGATAATGATGGACATTTCATTCTTCTTAAGGGAAGCACAAATCAGCAAGAAATAGCAATCATAAATATTTATGCCCCAAACAATGGTGCATCCACGTAGGTCAATCAAATCCTTCTCAATTCCAGGAACCAAATAGACCACAACATAATAATACTGGGAGACTTTAACATACCCCTCTCTCCATTGGACAGATCTTCCAAGCAAAAACTGAACAAAGAAACTATAGAACTCAATAACACAATTGCTAATTTAGACTTAATATACATATATAGAATATTTCATCCATCAAGAAGTGAATACACTTCTTCTCAGCAGCACATGGATCCTTTTCTGAAATAGACCATATGTTATGCCACAAAGCTACTCTTAGCAGTTACAAAAAGATAGAGATACTACCACGTATTCTATCAGACCATAATGGAATGAAATTAGAAATCAATGATAAAATGAAAACCAGAAAATACTCCAACACCTGGAGATTAAATAATATGTTGTTGAACAATGCATGGATAACAGAAGACATGGGGGGAAAAATTCTTAGACATCAACGAGAACAATGATGCAACTTATCAAAATCTCTGGGATAAGATGAAAGCACTGCTAAGAGGAAAATTCATTGCATGAAGCACATTTAATAAAAGAATGAAAAGTAAACAAACAAATGACCTCACATTACAACATAAAACCCTAGAAAAAGAAGAACAGTACATCACCAAAAGTAGTAGAAGATAGGAAATAATTAAAATCAGAGCAGAACGCAATGAAATTGCAACAAAAGGAACAATTCAAAAAATTGACAAAACAAAAATTGGTTCTTTGAAAACATAAACAAAACTGATAAACCCTTAGCCACACTAATGAAGAGAAGGAGAGAGAAAACTCAAATTACTAAAATTCATGATGAAAAAGGAAATACCACAGCAGACGCTAATGAAATACAAAACATAATTAGAAGCTATTTTGAAAATTTATACTCTAACAAAATAGAAAACCTGGAAGACATCAACAGGTTCCTAGAGGCATATGAGCCACCCAAACTATATCTGGAGGACATACACAACTTAAATAGATCAATTTCAAGCAATGAAATAGAAGAAGTCATCAAAATCCTACCAACAAAGAAAAGTTCAGGACCAGATGGATTCACAGATAAGTTCTACAAGACCTTGAAAGAATAGCTCATTCTAATACTCCTCAAAGTATTTCATAAAATAGAGAAGGAGGGAACCCT